>JARQOD010000688.1:0-42199 GCA_033576555.1 Oophaga sylvatica
CATCAAAGGGGGACAAATACTTTGGACCCTAAAAATCAAAAAAAAATTATAATGCCGTTGTTTGGCGCTTCAATGCCCAAAACTAGGGCCCACCCGGTCTTCAACCCTACTAAAGGCTGAAACCCCCAATACTTTTCCTGGAAAGGGGTTTTCCCCTTCCCCTCCCAGGCAGTCGGGGTCAGGAAGTTTGTGGGGGAAAGGTTCTAGTTTCCAGGTTATAAAAAATCATTACAATTTTTTGATTAAATGGCGGGCTACCCGGGAGGACAACTCAGGGGAACCAGTCAAAAATTTTAATGCTCCTCGTTGCTCCGCCGTTTCATCAGGGGGTTACCCAGACAACCCCTGGTCTACCCCTCCGGATTTGCCCCAAGGGGGGTTAAGTAAGGTTCTTTGTACAGTTTTTTAAAAACCAGTTTTTCCCGTCGCCATTTTTTTCTGTCTTGCTGCAGCTTCTTCCCCTCAGTCAATATGGATTTCCAGCTTTCATGTTCCCGCCCTGATTCTCTCCCTCTTGCTTCTTAAGCAGCCACAGCTGAGCAATCAGTGCTTCAGTATCAAGCCTGCAGTGAACCTGTGACCTGACTCCTGGAAGCCTTGGACTTTGTACTTCAGCTATTCCCTTCTGAGGAACTTTGGAACACATGTGGGCTTTGGAACCTTGCTCTTTGATAAATCCACGTTTGCATGGAATTACGGTAACAGAGAAGAGATCCTGAACCTGTTTTGGAGAGTGATTGCTGAGCTTAAGTTACTCTGGCCTGCTGTGTCTCCTGCTTCTGTATCTGCAAACTGTGTGACTATTTTTGCCACTTGTATGAAGTAATACAAGACCTTCTATATCAAACCTGTGTCTCATGTGTTTTCATCGCACCCAAGCACAAGACGCTATATGAACTATACTCCATATATTACACTAGGATACCCACTTGTTGGCCCTCCACTACATCTCTTCAAAGGGGTATTGGAGTGCCTACTTCTAATTTTTGGCATCTCTTGCACTTAGTGCATACATTTTATTAGTCTAGGAGACTCACTCCTCAGTAATGGGAAAAAAGTTATTTTCTGAGGCTCCGTCTTCTAGTTCAGAGAAAATTTTTGGAAACCAAAAGAGCTGGTAGGTTCTATTAGTATATGATCCAGTGCCTTGTTGTAGGCTGTCAGGTGGTCATCACATTGGGAGTTTTCACACTGCATACAGGATTTCACAACCGGTACAGGAAAATTTGTTCATTAAGTAGAGAAGATTCTTGTCTCCTCCATATCAGGCTGATTAACTGTGAAACGCTCCACTCTATTCCCCAGCAGGGTTGATGAAATAACAGTCATCGATGCTGCTACACTAGACTAATAGCTTTCTTCAGAGCTAATTCAAATTCTATTCAGATTCTATTTTCTAATAATACCACTCTTTTCTGCAATTCGTGTAGGGTGAGCTGTTGCCATAGGGATAGTGTATTACAGCCATCTAGTCAGGGATTATTACCATACAAATTATAATTCTTGCTGCAGCTTTTTTCCATTCGCTCATTGACAGATTCATGATTTTTACGATGATCTGTAAATTAATCAAAAAATTGCAGAGCCACGTTTGCAAGTTCAGTTATCCGAATCTCTTTCCAAGCTCACGAAAATTACTGGTTAACAGATATAGGAAAGATGTATATCTTCGTACCGTGTTAGCCAGTAGATAGAAAAATATTTAGACTTGAGAGTCCTCAGTGGTTGATACCTTTTAATGGCTGACTGAAAAGATGGTAACAAATTGCAAGCTTTCGAGACTAGTCAGGTCTCTTCATCAGGCAAAGACTAAAACAAAAACTGAAGAATCACATATTTATACACAAGAGGACACAGGAATAATGCAATAGGTAAGACATGTGACGTGAAGCAGAACTGTCATTATGGCAGAGGAATGAACATAAATATTGGAACAGTTCATAGATAAGGAGTGAGAGTTTTATTGCCCTATGATTGGAGTCTGGTATTGTGTTTTGATGCCCCCAGGTCAGAGAAGCAGATTCCTTAATTGATGTACACAGACATGAATCCATGTGACACGTTAATTCCAGAACTAAGAGTGTCAAAGGTCATCATAAGTTTATATTCCCAAATCTTTCTGCAGGTACTTTCAGCTGCATCACATCTAATGTGGTGTACCTAATTATTTGTACGAAATGTCCAACTGGGGGTCTGTATGTGGGGGAGACCGGGCAAAAACTGAGAACAAGGATGAATTCTCATCGCCACACAATAAGAGAAAAAAGAATGGATCTACCTGTGGCCAAACACTTTTGTATGCCCGGCCATAGCATGATGGATATGGAATTACTGGTATTAAAAGCTAACTTCAAATCTGAGAAAGATAGAAAGATTTGGGAATATAAACTTATGATGACCTTTGACACTCTTAGTTCTGGAATGAACGTGTCACATGGATTCATGTCTGTGTACATCAATTAAGGAATCTGCTTCTCTGACCTGGGGGCATCAAAACACAATACCAGACCCCAATCAGAGGGCAATAAAACTCTCACTCCTTATCTATGAACTGTTCCAATATTTATGTTCATCCCTCTGCCATAATGACAGTTCTGCTTCACATCACATGTCTTACCTATTGCATTATTCCTGTGTCCTCTTGTGTATAAATATGTGATTCTTCAGTTTTTGTTTTAGTCTTTGCCTGATGAAGAGACCTGAGTAGTCTCGAAAGCTTGCAATTTGTTACCATCTTTTCAGTTAGCCATTAAAAGGTATCAACCACTGAGGACTCTCAAGTCTAAATATTTTTCTTGGTTAACAGATAGGAATTTATTAAATCAATGGAAACAGTAACATATGAAGAAGTAGATTTGCTATCACTACATAGCATGATAAAAAAGCTGTTTATTTTCTTTAAATGGTCAACAGGTATTCAAAAAGAGCAATATACAGTGTTAGGGTCTGCGGAACGCACCTAATAGATATTGTAGACAGCCCGGGGTCCACCATGCAGGTGAAGCTGCTAGTAAGATGGCGAAAGTAGCGAACTCTGTTATCCCGCAGAGTCGCTAAAATAAATGCTGTAGCGCGCTGTGGCAGTTAGTGTGAACTCTGTTAATCCCCAGAGCCGCTAACGGGAATGCCACAGCGCTATATGGCGGTAAGTACGAACTCACTTAACTTCAGTGAGCCGCAAAGTAAAACGCTAGGGCGCTGAACCAGCGTTATAAAGCGAACTCTGTTGCGTCACAGAACCGCTGAGAAAAAGACTGTGTCCTGTTAGACTCACAGGGATACACAGATAACTGCTGTGTGGATAGCAGTCCGTGATCATGCAGACAGCAAAGCAATCAAGCAATCTCCTCACCGGAGAAGCCGGTATTCTAGGGGCTTATTTCAGCCAAGCCCTAACCACGTGCATCCAAATCTCCTCACCGGAGAAGCCGGTATTCTAGGGGCTTATTTCAGCCGAGCCCTAACCACAAGCATACATGATCACACTGGCGCAAAGCACATAATGCAATTGATACTAGCGCATGGCGGCCCAGCCATGCCACCCTTTTATAGTAACAGCTACAGGACCTGCCAGAAGAAGGACCAATGAGAAACTGTTCCAAAACACATATAGTTTCAGGACCTTCCTGGCGGACCAATAGGAGCTGCTGCAGTACCTGAACATGTGACCCCTGATCTCCAATGAGAGATCTTACCCTGGGCATGCTCAGAAGGGGAAACGCAGGACTTCGTCCCAAAGACATCTGCTCCAGCAATGGCTATAATAGAAGATCCAGGAGGGGCAGCAGCAAGTCTCTGCACAGTATTGGAATGGGCAAGACGCTAAGACCAACGTCTCTGCTGAGCAGGTTCCACTGCGGACGGAGATGAATGGGGGACGCAGCGGGACTGGTTTGAGACTCCCCTTGTGCAGCAGCGGGAACTCAAACCCTAACATTATCCCCCCTCCTAGGGCCCCCCTTCTTTGGGCCTCGCTGCGCTCAAAGGCAGCGATGAGCTGTGGAGCCTGAATACGCTCAGCAGGCTCCCATGACCTATCCTCATGCCCATAACCCCTCCAATCCACCAAATAAAACTTTTTGCCACGTACCACCTTGTACCCCAGAATAGCATTCACCTCATAATCGTCCGTAGACAAACCCGATGTCCCGGCAGATGACTCGGAAAACCGGGACAAGTATAAGGGTTTCAGGAGGGAGACATAGAATGTGTCGGTGATACCCAGGCGTGGCGGAAGGGCTAACCTGTAGACCACAGGATTGACCTGTTGAAAGACCTTGAAGGGACCCAAGAAGCGAGGTGCGAACTTAGTGGACTCTACGCGCAGCCTGATGTTACGGGCGGAGAGCCACACTAAGTCGCCAAGGGCAAAAGTCGGAGCGGAGCGCCGATGTGCGTCGGTGGATGACCTCATTCTCTCCTTGGAGGCCTGAATGGCATCCTGAGTGCGGTCCCAAATGTCCCGTGCCTCCACAGCCCAGTCTGCCACCCTGGAGTCGGCGGAAGACACGGGCATAGGTACCCGCGGACGCTGACCGTAATTAAGGAGAAATGGGGTTTGTCCAGTGGAATCAGCCACAGCGTTGTTTAATGCAAACTCCGCCCACGGTAACAAGGATGCCCAGTCATCCTGCCTAGCTGAAACAAAACGTCGCAGATATGTGACCAAGGTCTGGTTGGCCCTCTCTACCAACCCATTCGTCTCGGGATGATAAGCAGAAGAGAGATTTAACTCAACACTGAAAAGGAGACAAAGCTCTCTCCAGAACCGAGATGCAAACTGGGGACCCCGGTCGCTGACAATTTTGTCCGGCATACCGTGTAAGCGGAAGATATGTTTGATAAACAGTGTCGCCAAGGCCCGTGCAGAAGGTAACCGGGGTAGCGGCACCAAGTGCACCATTTTGGAGAAGTGATCGGTGATAACCCATATGATGGTGCACCAACGAGATTTGGGCAAGCCTACCACAAAGTCCATCCCGACCATTTCCCAAGGCCTGTCTGCCACCGGCAATGGTTAAAGTAACCCAGCTGGCCATTGACGAGGGGACTTATTTTTGGCACAGGAGACACATGCCCGAATATAGTCTCCAACGTCCCGGACCATATGCGGCCACCAGTATTTCCTCGCAAGTAGCGCAGATGTCCTTTTTTTCTCAAAATGTCCACCCACCCTGGATGAATGGGCCCAAGAGAGAACCTTGAGTCGCAAATTAGATGGTACAAAGGTCTTGCCCGGAGGGACAGACTCTAGCGACACCGGAGCTACAGTTCTCAGGCTCTCAGAGGGGACAGTAAGCCGTGGCTCCCCTCCTCCTCCTCAGAAGACACAACGGAGCGAGAGAGAGCGTCAGCCCAAATGTTCTTCTCTCCCGACAGAAAATGGAGGGTGAAGTGAAAGTGGGAGAAAAACAAGGACCATCTAGCCAGACGGGAAATTTAGCCACTGGGCAGTTTGTAAATACACCAGATTTTTGTGATCCGTGAAGACTTGGAAGGGAAAGCGAGCCCCCTCCAACAGATATCTCCACTCCGAGAAGGCCAACTTCATTGCTAGCAACTCCCTGTCCCCGATGGAATAATTCCTCTCCGCTGGTGTGAAGGTCTTGGAGAAAAAGAAGCACGGGTGCTTCCGACCTTGAGCATCCTTTTGGAAGAGGACTGCTCCAGCACCAATGGACGAGGCATCCACCTCCAATATAAATGGCTTATCAACATCGGGGCGATATAGGATGGGAGCGCTAGCAAAATGGGACTTAATAGAAGTGAAGGCCCTGGAGACCTCTTCAGACCACAATTTTGGATTTGCTCCCTTTTTGGTGAGGGCTACCATGGGAGCTACCAAAGTTGAGAAGTGAGGGATAAACTGGCGGTAGTAATTAATGAACCCCATAAAGCGCTGCACCGCCTTCAGAGAATGGGGTTCTTGCCAGTCCATCACTGCCTGTAGATTGGCAGGATCCATAGCCAATCCCTGGGCGGAGATGATATAGCCCAGGAAGGGTAAGGACTCCTGCTCAAACACACATTTCTCCAACTTTGCGTAGAGGGAATTTGCCCGTAAGAGGTTGAAGACTCTGCAGACATCTCTCCGGTGGGAGTCAATATCTGGGGAAAAGATGAGAATATCATCCAGATAGACTACGACTGAGGTGGAGAGCATATCCCGGAAGATGTCATTAACAAAGTCTTGGAAGACGGCTGGGGCATTACAGAGCCCGAAGGGCATCACCAGATATTCATAGTGCCCGTCCCTGGTATTAAAAGCCGTCTTCTATTCGTCCCCCTCATGGATGCGAATCAGGTTATAAGCACCCCGCAGATCTAATTTTGTAAATACCCTTGCCCCCCGTAGCCTATCAAATAGCTCAGAAATCAGGGCAACGGGTATTTATTCTTGACGATGATGGCATTAAGACCCCTGTAATCGATGCATGGACGTAATTCTCCGTTCTTCTTCTGCACGAATAAGAACCCCGCTCCTGCAGTTGACGCCAACTTCCTAATGAATCCTCTTGCCAGGTTCTCCTGAATATATTGAGACATAGCCTCCGTCTACGGGAGAGAAAGGGGATAGACCCGTCCCCGAGGAGGTTCTGCTCCGGGCAAGAGGTCAATAGGACAGTCATAGGGACAGTGAGGTGAAGGATTTCCGTAGCCTTTTTGGAGAATACGTCTGCATACGACCAATAGTATTTAGGAAGTGAAGTAAGATCTGCGGGTATCTCTGTAGTGGCCGCCTGAATGCATTCCCTCATACATCTGCCTTTACATGACTCACCCCAACCCAATATCCTCCCAGAGATCCACTCAATGTGTGGGGAGTGGAAGCGGAGCCAAGGCATCCCCAGCAAAATCTCGTCTATTCCCTCGGGAATGACCAGAAGTGAGATAATCTCCTGATGGGTAGGGGACATTGACAACGTGAAAGGGATGGTCTGATGTGTGATTGGTGAAGGCAGTGTCGACCCATTCACTACTCGAACAGTCACGGGTTTGGCGAGCATCACCAGAGGGGACTGGCAGACCATGTGAAGGACGCCTTGTCCACCAGGGAGATTCCTGCCACACTGGAGGAGCTCATTACCATATCTACCCTCATCGACCTCCGTTTTAATGAGCGGAAGTTGGAGCGGGCCCAGTGTAAGCAGAGGTTCCGGCTGGCGCCCACCTTCGCCAGACCTCTTGAATCTTTCGTTCAGGCGCCCGATTCCCCTGAGGCCATGGAAATTTCTTGAGCGAGACCTAAGTCTCGGGCCGCTCGAGTACCTGTGACTTGTAATGCTTGCCAACAAGTAGGGCATTATGCTAATAAATGTCCACAGCGGTCGGGAAACGACTGCGCCTAATAACCATTGGAGTGGCGGAGAGCGAAGGTAGAGGACATGAAATTTCCTTCGGCTCCAGAATCCACACAAAGCGTGACTGTTAAAGTGGATGAGCCAAAATTGATTGTCCCCTAAAGGACAACTTGGAGGCGTGTACCGCTGTGTCTAGTGAACCCCCTCCAATGGTTACTAGACGCAGTCTTTTCCCGACCGCTGTGGACATTTATTAGCATAATGCCCTACTTGTTGGCAAGCATTACAAGTCACAGGTACTCGAGCGGCCCGAGACTTAGGTCTCGCTCAAGAAATTTCCATGGCCTCAGGGGAATTGGGCGCCTGAACGGAAGATTCAAGAGTCTCATTAAAACGGAGGTCGATGAGGGTAGATATGGTAATGAGCTCCTCCAGTGTGGCAGGAATCTCCCTGGTGGACAAGGCATCCTTCACATGGTCTGCCAGTCCCCTCCAGTACACTGGTATAAGGACTTTATCTGGCCACTCCAGCTCAGAGGCCAGAGTCCGAAATTGGACGGCGAACTGACTTACCATGGATGAACCCTGGGTGATTGCCAACAGTTGGAGAGCCGTATCGTGGGTGACGCGAGGTCCTAAAAAGACCTGTTTCAGAGTGTCCAAGAAGAGAGGAGCACTCTGCACCACACGATCATCGCGCTCCCACAACGGCGTGGCCCACTCCAACGCCCTGCCCGACAAAAGGGATATGATAAAACCCACTTTCGCCCGCTTCGTAGGAAAACGTGCAGCCAGAAGCTCTAGATGTATGGAGCACTGACATTGTTTACTGTCACCGGTAAACTTGTCTGGAAGTGGGAGGCGGGAATTTGTCGGAGCAGGGGTGGCAGAGGACAAACTGGCTGCGGCCACACTAGCATCCTGAACCGCGACTGCCGTAACATCCACAGCTGAGGTTGTGCGCTCTAGAGTCGCCAACCTACCCTCCAGCTGCTGGATATACCGCTGCAGATCTGGTCGTCCGCCATTTTACCAGCCAGACCCTGGAGATAGTATACTGTTAGGGTCTGCGGAACGCACCTAATAGATATTGTAGAGAGGTGCGTTCGCAGCCCGGGGTCCACCGTGCAGGCGAAGCCCGCTGCTAGCAAGATGGCGAAAGTAGCGAACTCTGTTATCCCGCAGAGTCGCTAAAATAAATGCCGTAGCGCGCTGTGGCAGTTAGTGTGAACTCTGTTAATCCCCAGAGCCGCTAACGGGAATGCCACAGCGCTATATGGCGGTAAGTACGAACTCACTTAACTTCAGTGAGCCGCAAAGTAAAATGCTAGGGCGCTGAACCAGCGTCACAGAGCCGCTGAGAAAAAGACTGTGTCCTGTTAGACTCACAGGGATACACAGATAACTGCTGTGTGGATAGCAGTCCGTGATCATGCAGACAGCAAAGCAATCAAGCAATCTCCTCACCGGAGAAGCCGGTATTCTAGGGGCTTATTTCAGCCAAGCTCTAACCACGTGCATCCAAATCTCCTCACCGGAGAAGCCGGTATTCTAGGGGCTTATTTCAGCCGAGCCCTAACCACATGGGTACATGATCACACTGGCGCAAAGCACATAATGCAATTGATACTAGCGCATGGCGGTCCAGCCATGCCACCCTTTTATAGTAACAGCTACAGGACCTGCCAGAAGAAGGACCAATGAGAAACTGTTCCAAAACACATGTAGTTTCAGGACCTTCCTTGCTGACCAATAGGAGCTGCTGCAGTACCTGAACATGTGACCCCTGATCTCCAATGAGAAATCTTACCCTGGGCCTGCTCAGAAGGGGAAATGCAGGACTTCATCCCAAAGATGTCTGCTCCAGCACTGGCTATAATAGAAGATCCAGGAGGGGCAGCAGCAAGTCTCTGCACAGTATTGGAATGGGCAAGACGCTGGGACCAACATCTCTGCTGAGCAGGTTCCATTGTGGACGGAGATGAATGGGGGACCGCAGCCGGACTGGTTTGAGACTCCCCTTGTGCAGCAGTAGGAACTCGAACCCTAACATACAGCAGGTTAATATGGCCGTTTTACATGCAGAGCACTTTTCCAAGGTATACCTTACATGTTGTCCTCTTTTTAGCTACAACCCCAGAAATTGAAGCGAGTCACTATTTACACGAGACCCTGTAAAACATCACTAACTGTTGTTTCACCCTCCATTGCTAAAGACACAAGACATTGTTCAACTCCTCAAATTGTTAATCTCTATTTATGGATACTTAATATGGCTAAAATTATGGTTCTACGCAAAGGCCTCTTGTTTGTACCAACAAATTTAAGTGTTTTGAATGGATTAAAAACCTACTGTACATCTTTTTGCCCATAAACGTAAGGCAGGAAGAAAAATTTTGTGACTCCCTTGGAATGTCCATCCACAATCTATCTGATATTAGACTGCAACACAATTTAGTGAAGGATCATTCTGGATCTACGGGTTAGGGTCCTTTGACAACTCTAAAAATCAAGAGTAACAAGATGAATTCCCCTCTTGATGATTCCCCTTATGTCTATTTTAACAGAGACTGAGAATAACTTAATAAGCAATGAGGAATTTGTTTTTATGATTCCAAAAATATCAGTAATGCAACCTTTTATGGTGCACCCAAGATACACAAGGTCCTATCACCTATTAAGGGTTGGCCCATTGTGTTGTCAACCAATATTTTAAGTTAAAATCTGGGTATTTATCTTTATAAAGTCTTGAGATCTTTTTATACAATCCCATATTAGGGACAGTATGGATCTGTTTCTGAGACTAGATGTCCTTTTGGCAGATGATGAGGTACAGTTGGTGTATATCAATGTGAAGATGTTGTGTACCTTGATCCCCAATGCCGAGGGAATTTAGGTGGTAAAATATTTTTTGCGAACTTGAGAATGTTAATATCTATCCCACAGCAATCTTTCCTGTGACCTCCTCCTATTCTCCATAACAAGATTTTTTTCCTATTTTAAGAGATGATTTATCACCACATTAGTGTTGTGAATGGGTTTGAGATGAGTTCTGAGCAGAGGCTCCCTCTGGTGGTTACAAGCGGTACTAGTGAAGATTGTGAGGACTGGGAATCAGGTGTTACTGACTGGTCTTATATAAGGGAGTAATTTTCCCATCAGGGTTGCCGGTGATCAATTGTTCTGGTCTGAATCCTTCTTTCCAGTTTCCCTTGTAGCCTGCTGTGTCGTGTCTGCATCTCCTGCTATCAGATAAGACATTTTCTTCTTTTGTGTTTGTGCTATATTTTTGCATTTTGTCCTGCACTTCTGTGGGGGCCTTCAGGGTCCCCTCCGGGGGCTTTTGCCCTCTCTGTTTAGTTCAGCCACTGATGTTTGTACTTTTGCTTTTTCCAGTTTTTTCAGTGGCTGCTGTTTTGATTTTGTTACACCAGAGAACTAATTTAGTGGTAGAGGTCGTGTGATCTCAGGTGATTTTGAAATTAGTGGAGTTGGTGTTTTTCAGGGTTTTCTGAGATTGCAGTAAGTACCCTTCCTGTCCTTTTCTATTTAGATAGTTTGGGCCCCAGCGTTTGCTCATACTATTTTCTTTCTGTGTCAGTATTTCCTCTTGTCTAACCGCCATTACATGTTTGGGGGCTTTCTATTATCTTTGGGGTTCTGCTCCGGGGCAGATAGCTTTCCTATTTCTGTCTTTAGGTGTAGTTAGTTTCTCAGGCTGTGACGAGGCGTCTAGGACCAACGTAGGAACGCTCCACGGCTGCCTCTAGTTGCGGTGGTTAGTCAGGGTACTGCAATCTCATAGATTCCAACTGCTCTGGTGTATTTCCTTTTTTACCTGCACTCCTCAGCTACCGAAACATAACACATTAGGGTACGGCACTGCAATGGAATACTCTTGTGCCATCACATAATCAACTTTTCTCATATATCATAGACTTGTGGGTCCACGTGTACACTTTGATGATTACTATGTGGGACAGATATACAGGTTATATATTTGTCATCTGGAAGGGCATAGAGAGGGATATTGATGAGTGTGTTCAGTATCTTAATAAAAATCCCATTGGTCTCCATTTTACTTTTGAGATTGACAAATATAAACTCCCCTTCCTGAATGTTATCACCTTAAGGACCTCCAATGGTCAGTTGCATGCAATGTTTTACCATAAAGCTACATACACTGATTCCATTTTGATATGGGACATCCTCCATCCATTACCTTTAATAGCTGGCATTCCACAGGGCCAATATTGCCTTCTCAGATGCAGATGTTCTGCCAAAACTGGGTTTATTCAGCAATAATGTAATTTGAGAAATAGATTCCATTTGAGAGGGTGTTTGGGTTGGTGTGATGAACGGCACAGGGAATGCGGTTTATGATCCCACTGCTGCCATCAATTGTGCTGAAAATGAATCAATATATATATTATATCAATATCAATCGCAGGGGGAATATATTTTTAGTTATCCCACCTCTGCCACCAATACGTCACGAACTGCAGGGATTTATTTATATCCCACTTACCAGTTCCGGTTTGGAACTCGCAGCTCTCTGGTGCCCCCTTTACCCTCAGGTCAGTTAGGGAACTGCACCTAGGATAAGCAGTTGCCAGATGGGCCGCCTGGATGTGTAGTGGCTATTAGCAATGCTGCAGCAAGGGAAATATAACTACTCCCAGCCACAGCCAGGCAATATGCTTAAAAAACCCATTCCGTCACTGCCAGCTTTACCCAGCAAGCCCAGAACACACTTCACTGCCACTAGCTCCGATTCGTAATTAAATACGGATCTGAAACCAACCCAAACTAGTAGAGTACTTCACTTCAGAGGACGTGACAGTACGTTACAAAGCAAGGAGAAACGAAGCTAGTAATTTTATATATTTTACTCCAAAAAGGTAGGCAGTGTTTACAAAAGGTATAAAAGATATTACAAAGGGAGACATTTGAAATATGCACAAAACAATTACAAAATAACAGGGATTTAAAAGAAGAATGGCACTTACAATTGCTTAAGTCATTTCACAGCAGACCATGTGGTGCGGGGGAGGGGGCGATACATCAAAGTGCATCACAGAGCTTCACTGCATCAGGTTTCCAGCGAAAAAGATGTTGCAAAATGAGCTTGCACTATCTTATACCCCCTGGTAATGACATCACTGAGGGGCTGAGTTATGGGAGCCCTCCTTTTTTCTCAGAGGGGCTAACATATATTGAAAACTCATAAGTATCATATCTCGGGGAGGGAACCTCGTATAGGGACTAACAACGTATCATCTTACTCAGCATGATGTTGGCGTTCATTTAAGTCCAAACTCGAAGTACCTGTATGAACCGGTGAAGTAGGAATCCAATTCTTGGATTCTGTTGTAGCTGGAGTCTAGAAAACTGTAGGGTGGGGAGCTCCATCGAACCACATCCCAAATATGTAATTTTCATACTTATAACACCAACTGGGGTCAAGATATTCCCTAATAGTTAGATCTTAACTCAACTGTATCTTCGACGACAGAGCACATGGGGCAGACAAAGGACTGGTTTCTGCTAATTAACACATTCCTGAGGGAGGGGTAGGAGGGGTTTAGTATTACACATGCAGATAGAGGGAGAAAGGGCTTGCAGCTATGACAGGGTGGAAGAAGTAGGGGGTCAAATACCCACAGCGAGTGTAGCAGAGCTCAGTGTGTGTATGAATGGAAAGTTCTAGAAGGTACTTTGAAGGTGAGCATTTCTGTAGTATCATTACACCCCCATTTGGAGGATGCTATGGAGGCAGGACCTCTCTGTATTACTCCATGCGCACCTCGGCTGAATTCACTTTGGCATGACAACCCATCTGCATTGCCATGCTCGCTGCCCTTTTTGTGTTTCATGGTAAAGTCGTACTGCTGGAGGGCAAGGCTCCAGCATAGCAACCTTCCGTTGGTTCTGGACATGGTGAGCAGCCAGCTCAGGGGGTTGTGGTCGGTCACCACAGTGAAGGGGCATCCATACAGGTAGGGCTGCAAATATTGCAGTGCCCAGACCATGGGCAGGCACTCCTTCTCGATTGTGGAATAGGCCACTTCCCTCGGTAGGAGCTTCCGGCTCAGGTACAACATGGGGTGCTCTTGGTTCCCCGAATTGACCTGGCTGAGCACAGCACCGAGGCCAAAATCGCTGACGTCGGTCTGTACCAGGATCGGCTGACTACTGTCGACTGCTTTTAACACGGGAGAGTTGCACAGGGCTGTCTTCAAAGACTGGAAAGCCACCTCACAGCAGTCTGTCCAGTGATAGGGAATCTCGGAGACCCCTTCTAGATTCTAATACCCTTTTATATAGTTATATGAAAAAGTTTGGGCACCCCTATTAATCTTAAGCTTAATGTTTTATAAAAATTGGTGTTTTTGCAACAGCTATTTCAGTTTGATATATCTAATAACTATTGGACACAGTAATGTTTCTGCCTTGAAATGAGGTTTATTGTACTAGCAGAACATGTGCAATCTGCATTCAAACAAAATTTGACAGGTGCATAAGTATGGGCACCCTTATCATTTTCTTGTTTTAAATACTCCTACCTACTTTTTACTGACTTACTAAAGCACTTTTTTTTGTTTTGTAACCTCATTGAGCTTTGAACTTCATAGCCAGGTGTATGCAATCATGATAAAAGCTACATAAAGTGGCCACTTGCAAGTTGTTCTCCTGTTTGAATCTCCTCTGAAGAGTGGCATCATGAACTCCTCAAAACAACTGTCAAATGATCTGAAAACAAAGATTATTCAACATAGTTGTTCAGGGGAAGGATACAAAAAGCTGTCTCAGAGATTTAACCTGTCAGTTTCCACTGTGAGGAACATAGTAAGGAAATGGAAGAACACAGGGACAGTTCTTGTTAAGGCCAGAAGTGGCAGGCCAAGAAAAACATCAGAAAGGCAGAGAAGAAGAATGGTGAGATCAGTCAAGGACAATCCTCAGACCACCTCCAGAGAGCTGCAGCATCAACTTGCTGCAGATGGGGTCACTGTGCATCGGTCAACTATACAACGCACTTTGCACAAGGAGAAGCTGTATGGGAGAGTGATGCGAAAGAAGCCGTTTCTGCAAGCACGCCACATACAGAGTCGGCTGAGGTATGCAAAAGCACATTTGGAGAAGCCAATTTCTTTTTGGGAGAAGGTCCTGTGGACTGATGAAACCAAGATTGAGTTGTTTGGTCATACAAAAAGGCGTTATGCATGGCGTCAAAAAAACACAGCATTCCAAGAAAAACACTTGCTACCCACAGTAAAATTTGGTGGAGGTTCCATCATGCTTTGGGGCTGTGTGGCCAATGCCAGCAACGTGGCATAAATCAAAGGTCAGTCAACAAGATGACTACGTGATCCTAGGACTGTGGGATAATCACCCAAATGATGGGAAAGTGCCATGATGGCTATAAGCGACTGACAATAAAGTATGCAATTAATCAGTAGAGTAATAAAGATATAACTGCTTATGACGACAATGGGGGGTCCATCAAAGGGAATTCTTCTGTTAGATAGCCAATTGGTCAAGCTGACATGACCTATGAGATACGTGACAAGATGTATTTACTGTAATAAATGATTTGCTAATATGTTCTGGAAAACACCATGACCTAATGCATGTATACGCCCAGTCCAGTAGTGTATATAAGCTGGCTGGAGGGATTGATTAAAGTGGATGACTTTGGCATCAGAATCAGAGACTTGTCTCCTGTGTCATTTCATCTCACCATCCTGCCTCAATCGAAGCTCCACCCAATTGGGCAATCATCTGATATCTTAGAGGGTCTTCTTCTGTCAGCTGAAACCTGACATTTGGCGTCCCTGGGTGGGTGGTTCAACAGAGGACACATCCAGTATCCGAGACCCGGCAATCGCACTGTGGACCGAGGAACACACAGACAGCATCACAGGTGAAGGTAATAAATTTGTTTCTTACAATACTCTCTGTGTCTCCCTCTGCCCTACAGCCTGCACACCGGACCTTGGGTACGTTATAGACGTGTCTTTCTAGATTACTGGCTCATATTGTTTGACAAAGAACCATAGACAGCATATCAGATTGATTGAATATTTGAGATTCTTGTTATATGTTAATGTTATCTGTTTTAGTGTGCACTGAATAACTGTGTTTGCAAGAGAATGATTGATACATGAGACTCCCTGCATGAATTGAATAAGTTAACTGACTGTGTGTGTGATAAAAAGTTTCTGAATACAGAAATCCTGAGTGTTATGAGGGAGTCCGCTTAGATAAGGAAGTAAAGGAGTGACGTTTAATCGATTGGTCATACGAGAGAGGAACATTAGCAAAGTGAAAACACATAGAAATACATCTGTGAGGAAGAGATTAGCTGAACCCATAATATTGTGCTGAAGCGTATGGTTTGCGGCAGTCCAGCAAATATTTGGGGAAGCTGCAAGTGAAGTGAGTGGGTGAAAGGTTTGCAAAAGTGTGTGCATTGACTGAAAGAAACTGTGCCTTTGTTTTATGTTGTGAGTTTGTCTATCTCCAGTCTTGTTTTGTGCTTATGTTATTCTCATGGTGCTAGGAGATTTTGAACAGCTTTGGGTCACTTCAGCCTGCCTGTGGTTAATTGGGTTTGCTCTCTGGTTGATATATAGATTTGCTAAGTATACCAAACTCAACTCTGAGAACGTGCCATTTCCTAGTGACAGGCCTTTAGGGCGAAGTGCTGTAACAACGACGCGCCCACCTCGATTGTACACAGTCAATTTTGAGGTTTCGCAGAGTGCAGCAATATAGTAGAGGGGGATAAAAGATAACGAACGAGAAGTCCTGGCCTTACCTGTGCACAGTCAGGTAAGGTAATACGTAGTAAGGACAAGCGGGCACTAAGGGAAAGTGGGCACGCAGTAACACCGTGAGCACAGAGTAAAATAGACATCATCCAGAGATAGAGAGAGTGAAGAGTAGGAAGAACACAGGCAGAAATGGGTAATATACAAAGTTCAGAGCACCAAGAGGGGTACACAGCACAAGAGATAGTGGAGAAACAGAAAGGAAAATTTGCAGTGAAGGATTTAAGCAAGTTATTGAAAGGCTTAGAAATGAAGAGTGAGCCGCTAGATTCCTCCCTCTGGGAGTCAGCTCTAGCAACAAGTATGGGGTGGATCACTGATAATAAGTTGGTTCCACAAGCAAGTGCTTGGGCAGAAGTAGCGAAAGACATGAAAAGAGAATGTTGTTGGAGTAAAGAAGAAACAGAGAAAGGAATTTTGTATGTAAAGAAGGAAAAGATGCCTCCACCATATAACCCCCATCTTATGGCTCCTGTACTCAAAGGACCAGAAGGATGGGTATGTGTGTTTGGACAGCAAAACCCCGATTGGCGTGAACAATGTTCTGCCTCTGGGAGACCAAGACCCCATGTGGGTACAGGGTTGTATCCAGTTATACAGGCTCAGTCTCAAGTACAGGACCCTGGGTACAACACCACAGTAATAAAATCAGAAAATAGCTTAATCGGGGTAGACGACGACCAACCAATTTTAGAGACTATGGACCAAACTGGCTCTGTAGCCGTGATATCCACTCCCAGACGCCCAACTGCACAGATAACAACGGTCTCCCACTATAAACCATGGGGCCCAAAGGACCATATGACGTTAGTGAAAGATGCTCCTGACCCATTTGACTTGCCAATGGCCTTTTACAGATGGATGGTAGGATTAAATAATACCTACACATGTACTTGGGCAGATTTAGAGTCCATCTTAAGGGGAAAAATTGGGGACGCAAGAATGGAATCAGTTTTTGAGACAATAAGCAGAAGGGGAAAATCATACATTCAAGCGGGTCAGATGAGAGCACAGTATGCTAGGACCGTGGAGTCAGAAATGCATTTCTTAAAAGGTCTACATGCATGGTGTCAGGAGAAGGTAGGAGAATCCACAATTTCACTCCTGGACGTAGTACAGGGTCCTCAGGATACAGTGGAACACTTCTGGGAGAACTTGAAGCTGAGATATGCAGATTTCAGTTATGAAGACATGGGAGATGTAGGAAGGAAACTTTTCCATGGAGCTTTCATGGCAGGACTTAAACCCCAGCTCAGAGAAAGAATTCAGGCAGCTAAACCCGACTGGAGAACATGTGCAATAGAAGAATTGGTACGGGTGGCAAAAGGGGTAGAATTAGATCAGAAGACAAAGCCATTACCAATATAGTATATCTTCCAGGTGGTAGAAAAATCCCATTCCTGGTGGATACGGGGGCAGCCAAAACAGTTATCAGCCAGGAACATGTCAGATCATCAGACATATCAGACGACACCATTTACACTCAAGGCTTTGAGGGACTGATTTAAGAATGTAAATTGACTAAACCGTTGCCCTCAAACTAGTTGACCACACGTGTATGACCAGATTACTGATAAGTGACAAATCACCTGTCAATTTGCTAGGTTCTGACGTCCTCCAAGCACTGCAGGCACATATTGTGTACGAACCAGACGGTACTGTGAAGCTGACAGCAGGAATTCCAGAGTATGCTTTGTGCAGAGTGCTCGCAGCCCTGCACATAAATGACACCCCTCCCCTCCGGAGAAACATGAGTCACTGACACAGGTCCCAGACGCGCTATGGGCAAAGTCTAAGACTGATATTGGACACATGCCAGTCCCTCCAGTAATCATTCATTTAAAGCCTGGTGCGAGACCACCACAAATCAAACAGTACCCTTTAAGTGGGGCTCAGTAAGAAGCCATAAGGAAAAACATCACAGCTCTCATTGCCTCTGGGGCTATAGCATCAACAAAGTCTGCAGCGAACACTCCCCTGTTTCCATTGAAGAAAAAGGGCAAGAAGGAGAACCAATTACCTATAAAATAGTGCATGACCTCAGAGCCATAAATGCAGTAACTGAGCTACTAACACCTGTAGTACCCAGACCACCCACACAATTCTGTCACAAATTCCAATCACAGCTGCCTGCTTCACTTGTATCGATCTAGCAAATGCTTACTTCTCTGTGCCTTTGCATCCAGACTGTCAATACCTGTTTGCTTTCACATTCAGGGGAGACAGTATACGTGGCTCGTGCTGCCACAAGGGGTGCACAACTCTCCAGCCTTGTATACTGCTGCATTGCAACTTGTTTTGCAGGACTGGACCATCACACATGCTGAGGTAGTTCTGCTCCAGTATGTGGATGATCTCCTCCTTTGTGCCCCCAACAGAGATGTATGCTGCGAAGCTACAATCTCACTGCTTCAACAACTCTTTTCCAAAGGGTGTAAGGCGTCCAGAGACAAGCTACAATTTTGTCAACTAAAAGTAGTATTTTTGGGACATTGCATATCACAAGGAGCACGCCACTTGACAGATGATAGGAAAAAGGCAATTGAACAGCTACAACCACCTACAGGGCTTCAACACCTACGCACTTTCTTGGGCTAGCATCATATTGTAGGCCTTGGATTTGCTCTGCATCCATTCTCATGCAGCCTCTCTATGATTGTCTGCCCACACAACCCTTCCAGCTTCATCAGGAAGCACTAGACAGTTTCTACTCACTAAAAATTGCAATTGTCTCTGCTCCAGCTCTTGGTACCCCAGACTACGCAAAACTTTTCCTGCTCTACTGTACAGAAATGATGGACATGCTATAGGGGTCCTAGCCCAAAAACATGGCCAGCACAACAGGCCTGTGGCATACTACACTGCTCGTTTAGATTTTGTTGCACGAGGAGCCCCATCATGTGTCCGAGCAGTGGCAGCTGTTTCACTCTTACTAGACAAGGCCTCAGAAATTGCACTGGACTTTCAAATCACTGTCTACAATTCACATAACCTGCACAGCATCCTCAGCCAGGTCCAACCCAAGCACATTGCTGTAGCCAGACATCTTAAGCTTCATTGTGCCCTTTTAATGCCTCCCAATGTCACTTTGAAAAGGTGTATGACTTTGAATCCAGCTACCCTCATTCCAATCGATGTAGCAGAATCAAAAGGGGGAGAAGGTGGGGATGGACAAGAAAAAACACTGTTTTTGCAAAATTTGTCAGAGGATGAATTGTTTGATGCATACCATGAGCATGACTGTATAGCTCTTTTGGCTCAAGAGACTGCAGGGTTCTCACATGTTTCTAATGTACCTCTCACTAATCCTGAGATTGAGCTTTTGATGGTTCAAGAAGCATCGGTGAAGATGGACGGTTCTATACTGGATATTTATCCACGACCTCTTTATCACCAACAAACTCTCCTTCCTTGCCATCACTGAAACCTGGCCACTCCCTCTGACACAGCCTCTCCAGCTGCGCTTTCCTATGGCGGATTTCATCTTTCTCACACCCCTCGCCCCAGCAACAAACGTGGTGGAGGAGTTGGCTTACTCCTGTCTGATACCTGCTCCTTTACTCCTATTCAAATGCCACCCTCCGCTGCTATTCCCTCGTTCGAAGTGCACTCCGTTCGCATTATTCCCCCTCCAACCTCCAGCTGGCTGTCATCTACCGCCCCCCGGAACTTGCCATCTCCACTTTTCTCGACCACTTCACCACCTGGCTACTCCATTTCCTCTCTGCTGACATCCCCACCATCATCATGGGAGATTTCAACATCCCCATTGACACTTCCACCCCGGCGGCCTCTAAACTTCTTTCGCTCACGGCTTCCCTCGGCCTCACTCAATGGTCCTCTGTGGCCACTCACAAAGGCGGTCACACGCTGGACCTTATCTTCACCCGCCTCTGTTCCCTCACCAATCTCACTAACTCCCCACTCCCCCTGTCTGACCACAACCTACTGACATTCTCTTCCCTTCCTCTGTTAGTACGCATCCCCACTCCACAAACTCACCCACCCTCCCAGAAATCTCAAACACCTCAATTTACAATCGCTCTCTGAGTCCCTCCTCCCTCTCACAGACATAGCCTCACTTAATGACACAGATGCTGCTGCCACATTTTATAACACCACAATAAAAACCACACTTGATTCGGCCGCCCCCCTCACGCAGAGCAAAACTCGTACAATCAACAGGCAGCCCTGGCTGACCGGCCTGACCAAAGAACTGAGACGGGCTTCCAGGGTCACCGAGCGGAGATGGAAGAGAACCCATTCTACCGAGCACCTCAACGCATACAAGCAGTCCCTCGCCAGCTTCAAGTCCACGCTCTCTGCCGCAAAACAAACTTACTTCGCATCTCTCATATCCTCTCTGTCTCACAACCCTAAACAGCTCTTCAACACTTTCAATTCTCTACTCCATCCCACAGCACCTCCTCCCTCTCCTCTCATTTCTGCCGAAGACTTAGTATCAATCTTTTGCTTAAAGAAGGAGGCAATCAGAGAAGGCTTTGGCCCGCAGCCCCCAATGCCCCTCTTAGCCACTCAGCCCTGTTCTTCCAAAACCAGCTTCACCACCATGACAGAAGATCAGCTCTCCACTCTCCTGTCAAGTTCACACCTCACCACTTGCTGACTTGACCCACTCCCGTCCCACCTCATCCCTAACTTTGCCACAGTCTTCATCCCTACTCTCACACACCTTTTCAACCTTTCACTTACAAATGGTGTCTTTCCTTCATCCTTCAAACATGCTTCAATCACACCCATCCTCAAAAAGCCCTCCCTCGACCCATCCTCTGCGTCTAGCTATCGCCAGATATATCTTCTCCCCTACGCCTCAAAACTACTGGAACAGCATGTATATCTTGAACTGTCCTCCCACCTTACCTCCTGTTCCCTCTTGACCGGTTACAATCCGGCTTTCGACCGCATCACTCAACTGAAACTGCCCTAACTAAAGTCACTAACGACCTGCTAACCGCCAAGAGCAAGCGACACTACTCTGTCCTCCTTCTCCTGGACCTGTCTTCTGCCTTCGACACTGTAGACCATTCCCTCCTGCTACAGATTTTCTCATCTCTTGGCATCACAGACCTGGCCCTATCCTGGATCTCATCATACCTAACAGACCGAACATTTAGTGTCTCCCTCTCACACACCACCTCCTCACCTCGCCCCCTGTCTGTCGGTGTTCCTCAAGGCTCAGTCCTAGGACCCTTACTCTTCTCCATCTACACCTTCGGCCTGGGACAGCTCATAGAATCCCATGGCTTGCAGTATCACCTCTACGCCGATGACACGCAGATCTACCTATCTGGACCTGACCTCACCTCCCTACTGACCAAAATCCCACAGTGTCTGTCTGCTATCTCAGCCTTCTTTTCTGCTCGCTTTCTCAAACTGAACATGGACAAAACAGAATTCATCATCTTTCCCCCACCTCACTCTACCCTTCACCAGACCTATCCATCAATGTCAATGGCTGCTCGCTTTCCCCAGTCCCACATGCTCGGTGCCTTGGGGTGATCATCGACTCTGCCCTCTCTTTCAAACCACATATCCAAGCCCTCGCCACCTCCTGCCGCCTCAAACTCAAAAATATTTCCCGGATCCGCTCATTCCTCAACCATGAAACCACAAAAACACTAGTGCACGCCCTTATCATCTCCCGCCTCGACTACTGCAACCTCCTACTGTCTGGCCTCCCCTCTAGCACTCTGGCACCACTCCAGTCCATCCTACACTCTGCTGCACGACTAATCCACCTGTCTCCCCGCTATTCCCCAGCCTCCCCCCTATGCCAGGCCCTTCACTGGCTCCCTATTGCCCAGAGGCTCCAGTTCAAAACCTTAACCATGACATACAAAGCCATCCACAACCTTTCTCCTCCATACATCTGTGACATGGTCTCCCGCTACCTACCTACACACAAAACCTTCGATCCTCTCAAGATCTCCTTCTCGACTCCCCCCTCATCTCTTCTTCCCACAACCGCATACAAGACTTCTCCCGGGCTTCCCCATACTCTGGAACTCCCTGCCGCAAAACATCAGACTTTCACCAACAATGGAGACCTTCAAGAAAAACCTGAAGACCCACCTGTTCCGACAAGCCTACAACCTGCAATGATCCTCAGTGTACTGAACCATTGTACGACCAGCTCTACCCTTTCCTAGTGTATTCTCACCCATCCCTGCAGTCTGTGAGCCCTCGCGGGCAGGGTCCTCTCTCCTTCTGTACTTGTGTGTCCCTTGTCCAGCACATATTTATTGTACCTGTCTATATTTTTCCCCTTTTCATATGTAAAGCGCCATGGAATAAATGGCGCTATATAAATGTATAATAATAATAATAAAATAATAATAATATGCAGTGGTCACACAGAATGAGGTAGTAAAAGCAGAACCACTCCCTCCTCACATGTCTGCACAAGACGCGGAGTTGACAGCATTCATTGAAGTGCTTAAAGGGGTGACAGGTAAACAATGTAACATCTACACAGATTCGAGCTATGCTTTCGGTATAGCCCATGACTATGGTCCCATATGGAGGGCGAGATGTTATGATTTGGTAGCTGAGGAGAGCAGGCAAAAAAGGAAATACACCAGAGCAGTTGGAAACTATGAGATTGCAGTACCCTGACTAACCACCACAACTAGAGGCAGCCGTGGAGCGTTCCTACGTTGGTCCTAGACGCCTCGTCACAGCCTGAGAAACTAACTACACCTAAAGATAGAAAGAGGAAAGCTATCTGCCCCGGAGCAGATCCCCAAAGAACATAGAAAGCCCCCAAACATGTAATGGCGGTTAGACAAGAAGAAATACTGACACAGACAGAAAATAGTATGAGCAAACGTTGGGGCCCAAACTTACTAAATAGAAAAGTATAGGAAGGGCACTTACTGCAATCCCAAAAAACCCTGAAAAGCACCAACTCTACTAATTTCAAAAAACACCTGAGATCACACGACCTCTACCACCTAAATTAGTTCTCTGGTGTAACCAAAAACAAAACAGCAGCCACTGAAAAACTGGAAAAAGCAAAAGTACAAACATCAGTGGCTGAAACTGAACTGAGAGGCAAAAGCCCCCAGAGGGGACCCTGAAGGCCCCCACAGAAGTGCAGACAAAATGCAAAAATCAAGCACAAAAACAAAAAGAAGAAAATGTCTTATCTGTTAGCAGGAGATTCAGACACGACACAGCAGGCTACCAAGGAAACAGGAATCAAGGATTGAGACCAGAACAATTGATCACCGGCAACCCTGATGGGAAGGTGACTCCCTTATATAAGACCAGTCAGTAACACCTGATTCTCAATCCTCACAATCTTCACTGGACAGTCCAGTACCGTTTGTAACCACCAGAGGGAGCTTCTGCTCAGAACTCATTTCCAGCTATTCACAACAGTACCCCCCCTTGAGGAGGGGTCACCGAACCCTCATTTGAGCAACCAGGTCGGTCAGGATGAGTTCTATGATACGCACGGATGAGTCTCCTAGCATGGATGTCCAAAGCAAACACCCAAGAATTGTCTTCCTGACCATAACCTCTCCATTTAACCAAATACTGGAGCTTCCGTCTAGAAAAACGAGAATTCAATATTTTCTCAACCACATACTCCAGATTGCCCTCAACCAAAACAGGGTCAGGAGGCACAGTAGTAGGAACCACTGGCTCAACAAACCTCTTCAACAAGGACTTGTGGAACACGTTATGGATCTTAAATGTCCCTGGAAGAAGTAAACGAAAAGAAACAGGTTAAGAATCTCCATGATCTTATAAGGTCCAATGAACCTAGGCTTAAATTTAGGAGATGCCACTCTCATAGGAATATTTCTTGAGGACAACCAGACCAAGTCCCCCACTCTAAACCGACGACCATCAGTCCTATGCCGGTTAGCAAACCGCTGGGCCCTCTCCTGAGAGAGGGACAACCTCTCCACCACCTGGTCCCAAATCTGTTGCATACGCTCCACAACAAGTCAACACCTGGCAGACAGAAGCCTCCTTCTGTCCTGAAGAAAATCGAGGGTGAAACCCAGAATTACAGAAAAATGGAGACATCAAAGTGGCAGAGCTAGCCCTATTATTAAGACCAAACTCAGCCAAAGGCAAAAAAGAGACCCAGTCATCCTGATCAGCAGACACAAAGCATCTTAGATAAGTCTCCAATGTCTGTTTTGTTCTCTCAGTTTGACCATTGGTCTGAGGATGAAACGCCGAGGAGAAAGACAATTGAACACCAATTTTAGAACAAAAGGTCCTCCAAAATCTGGAAACATACTGGACTCCTCTGTCAGACACAATGTTCTCAGGAATGCCGTGTAAACGAACCACGTGCTGAAGGAACAAAGGCACCAATTCAGAGGAGGAAGGCAACTTAGGCAATGGCACAAGATGTATCATCTTGGAAAACCTATCACAAAGTCACCCAGATGACGGTCATTCTCTGAGAAACAGGGAGTCGGAAATGAAATCCATAGAGATATGGGTCCATGGTCTCTTGGGCACAGGTAATGGCATCAACAAACCACTAGAATGAGAGCAAGGCTTGGAGCGAGAGCAAGTCCCGCAGGACTGCACAAACTCCCTGACATCACGAGACAAGGTAGGCCACCAAAAGGACCGACAACCAAGTCCCTGGTACCAAAAATTCCGGGATGACTGGCCAACGGGAACAATGAATCTCAGACATTACACTCTTTTTCCACTGGTCCGGGACAAACAATTTCCCAACAGGGCAGCGCTCGGGCTTATCCTTCCTGCACCCCTCCAGAGCCAGTCTCAAATTTGGGCGAGATGGCGGAAAGAACTACACCCTCTTTCAAAATAACAGAAGGATCAGATAACTCAGGAGAGTCCGCCAGGAAACTCCTCGAGAGGGCATCCGCCTTAACATTTTTAGTGCCAGGAAGAAATGAAACCACAAAATTAAAACGTGTGAAAAACAAGGCCCACCTGGCCTGTCTAGGATTAAGTCGCTTGGCAGATTCCAGATAAACTAGATTCTTATGGTCCGTAAGGACCACCACCTGATGTTTGGCTCCCTCCAGCCAATGTCTCCACTCTTCAAAAGCCCACTTCATGGCTAATAACTCCCGATTACCCACGTCATAATTACGTTCAGTGGGAGAAAATTTTCGAGAGAAAAAGGCACAAGGGTTACTTTTAGAGGTTTCTGAATCTCTTTGGGACAAAACAGCACCTGCCCCAATTTCAGAGGCATCAACCTCCACCTGAAATGGTAGAGAAACATCAGGCTGCCGTAGAACAGGAGCAGAAGTGAATCTCTGCTTAAGTTCCTGAAATGCAGAGATTGCCTCAGGAGGCCAATTCACCACATCAGAACCCTTCTTGGTCAAATCAGTTAATGGTTTAACGATAACAGAGAAATTACCAATAAATTTACGATAAAAATTGGCAAAACCCAAGAATCTTTGAAGAGCCTTTAATGAAGTAGGTTGGACCCAATCACAGATAGCCTGAACTTTGACCGGGTCCATTTCAATAACAGTGGGGGACAAAATGAATCCCAGAAATGAGATCCTCTGAACGCCAAAAAGACACTTTGATCCCTTCACATACAGAGCATTCTCTCTCAAAATCTGGAACACAGTCCGAACATGTTTTACATGAGAGTTCCAGTCATTGGAAAAAATCAAGATATCATCCAAATAAACAATCAGAAATTTATCCACAAAATCCCTGAAAATGTCATTCATGAAGGACTGGAAGACAGAAGGAGCATTAGTGAGCCCAAAGGGCATCACAAGGTACTCAAAATGCCCTTCAGGGGTATTAAATGCCATCTTCCATTCATCCCCGTGCTTAATGCGAATAAGGTTATATGCCCCCCTGAGGTCAAGCTTGGTAAACCAAGTAGCGTTTTTCACCCTGGAAAACAGATCAGAGATCAAGGGTAACGGATATTGATATTTCACAGTAATATTGTTCAAGAGACGATAATCAATACACGGCCTTAATGAACCATCCTTTTTGGCCACAAAGAAAAAACCGGCACCTAAGGGTGAAGAGGATGGTCTGATATGACCCTTCTCCAATGACTCCTTGATATAAGACCGCATAGTGCCATGTTCAGGTACAGACAAGTTAAAAAGGCGACCTTTAGGGAATTTACTACCAGGCACTAATTCAATAGCGCAGTCATAGCTCCTATGGGGAGGTAAGGATCCAGATTTACTTTCGCTAAACACATCAGAAAAATCAATCAAAAAGTCAGGAACATCCTGAGCCTGGGGGAGGCAGAAAAAACAGGAGTGTTGTTATTAACACATTGGCAGCCCCAACTGGTAACAGACACAGATTTCCAATCCAAAACAGGATTATGAGACTGTAACCAAGGGAAACCAGTACGATAATGTCATGCAGATTATACAGAACCAAAAATTTGCAACTCTCCTGATGATCAGGTTCTACCCTCATTATCACCTGAGTAGAGAACTGAGGTTTATTCTCAGCCAAAGGGGTAGAATCGATCCCCAGTAGGGGAATAGACTTCCGTAGGGGTATCAAGGAAAACCCACAACGTTTAGCAAAATCAAAATCCATCAGGTTAATAGCTGCTCCAGAATCTACAAAAGCCTGAGCAGAAAATGAGGACAGAGAGCATATCAGGGTAACAGTTAATAAAAACTTAGTCTGAACACTACCCAAGACAACTGAGCGAGCAAAACGTCTTCCCCGCTTAGGGCAGACAGAAATAGCATGAGAGGCATCACCACAGTAGAAACATAACCCATTGCGCTTTTGAAATTCATGACGCTGTGCCCCAGAAACCACTCTATCACACTGCATGGATTCAGAAGCAGGTTCACAAGGCAACATTATTCCACGCATACCTTTCCGCTCACGCAAACGTCTGTCAATTTGAATCGCTAATGACATAGAATCATTGAGACCAGAGGGAACAGGGAATCCCACCATAACATCCTTTACATTATCTGACAGTCCCTTCCGAAAAAGAGCTGCCAAAGCGTCGTCATTCCATTTGGTTAGGACTGCCCACCTACGGAATCTCTGACAGTATAACTCAGCGTCCTCAAGCCCCTGACTTAATGCCAACAAAGTTTTTTCAGCTTGATCAGTGACATTAGGCTCATCGTACAGTAACCCCAAAGCCTGAAAAAACGCATCAACATCACTCAAAACAGGATCCCCAGGTGTCAGGGAAAAAGCCCAATCCTGAGGGTCGCCATGCAGGAGAGAGATGACAATTTGAACCTGCTGCGCTGCGTTCCCTGAGGACTTAGATTTTAAGGCAAAAAAACAATTTACAGTTATTTTTGAAATTCAGAAACTTAGCTCGATCCCCTAAAAACAAATCTGGCATGGGAATCCTAGGTTCCACAACAGGCAACCTAGCAAGATGAGTAGCAATACTCCGAACCTCAGTGGCAAGCTGATCCACACGGCCAGACAACTGTGCAAACTCCATTGAGAGAGAGAAAAAAAAATCCTCCTCAGCACCCAGAGATACAGAGGGAAAAAAAAAATGCAACAAACAGAAAAAAAAAAAAAAAAACTCTGGCTTTTTTTTTTTCTTTCCACAATATTTTTCCCTTCTGTGAGTACCATATAATTTTCAGTTTTAGGCCGGTGATACTGTTATGATTTGGTAGCTGAGGAGAGCAGGCAAAAAAGGAAATACACCAGAGCAGTTGGAAACTATGAGATTGCAGTACCCTGACTAACCACCACAACTAGAGGCAGCCGTGGAGCGTTCCTACGTTGGTCCTAGACGCCTCGTCACAGCCTGAGAAACTAACTACACCTAAAGATAGAAAGAGGAAAGCTATCTGCCCCGGAGCAGATCCCCAAAGAACATAGAAAGCCCCCAAACATGTAATGGCGGTTAGACAAGAAGAAATACTGACACAGACAGAAAATAGTATGAGCAAACGTTGGGGCCCAAACTTACTAAATAGAAAAGGATAGGAAGGGCACTTACTGCAATCCCAAAAAACCCTGAAAAGCACCAACTCTACTAATTTCAAAAAACACCTGAGATCACACGACCTCTACCACCTAAATTAGTTCTCTGGTGTAACCAAAAACAAAACAGCAGCCACTGAAAAAACTGGAAAAAGCAAAAGTACAAACATCAGTGGCTGAACTGAACTGAGAGGCAAAAGCCCCCAGAGGGGACCCTGAAGGCCCCCACAGAAGTGCAGAACAAAATGCAAAAATCAAGCATAAAAACAAAAAGAAGAAAATGTCTTATCTGTTAGC
Source organism: Oophaga sylvatica (assembly GCA_033576555.1). Lineage (NCBI taxonomy): Eukaryota > Metazoa > Chordata > Amphibia > Anura > Dendrobatidae > Oophaga > Oophaga sylvatica. Next base: position 28,385 of record JARQOD010000688.1, read on the forward strand.
AGGAGATTCAGACACGACACAGCAGGCTACCAAGGAAACAGGAATCAAGGATTGAGACCAGAACAATTGATCACCGGCAACCCTGATGGGAAGGCGACTCCCTTATATAAGACCAGTCAGTAACACCTGATTCCCAATCCTCACAATCTACACTGGACAGTCCAGTACCGTTTGTAACCACCAGAGGGAGCTTCTGCTCAGAACTCATTTCCAGCCTATTCACAACAGCGAGAGACTTTCTTACATCAGCAGGTACCCCTGTAAAACATGGGAACCTTATTAAACAACTGCTGGAGGCACTTCTGCTCCCGAAGGAAGTTGCCATAGTTAAGGTAAGAGCACATACAAAACTATCTACCAACGAAGCAATAGGCAACGAGAAGGCAGACAAGGCAGCCAAGGAAGCCGCACGAAAGCCGAGGCAAGACCAGGCCTCTGAGGTGCCCCCACTGATCATGGTAAGCACTGAGTGTCAGCAATTAGATCTCAATATCTTACAGGCTCTGACTCGGCAGACAACCAGGGAAGAGAAGAAGGTTTGGTCAAAAGCTGGAGCTCAGGAGCATGAAGGTCTGTGGATGGTGGGTCAGAAAGTCTGCCTGCCAAGGTCATTGTACCCCATGATGGCTCAGGCGGCTCATGACCCAACGCATTTGTCCAAAAACGCCATGTGTGCTTTGGTAGAAAGACAGTGGATCGCCCCTGGTTTCACAACAGTTGCTACTAGATTTACACAGGCATGTCTAACATGTGCACAACACAATCCATGAAGTGTAGTGAAGTGTAGTGAAAGTACCACAGAAATACACGCCTAAGCCCCTCTATCTGTTTCAACGACTGCTGATAGACTTCATACAACTCCCAAGAATAGGAATGTATGAATTTGTGCTCGTGTGTGTTGACCTCTTTTCAGGTTGGCCAGAAGCCTTCCCGATGCCAAAAGCTACTGCAAGAGCCACTGCAAAGAAGTTGATGTCAAAAGTATTCTGTAGGTTCAGGCTACCTGAAACCATAGAGTCCGACAGAGGTACCCATTTCACCGGACAGGTAATACCATGCAAATGTTAGGGGTGACACAGACTCTTCATACCCCATACAGACCCCAAGCGAGTGGGAAGGTTGAACGGCTAAATGGTACCCTTAAGCTAAAAATTCAGAAAGCAAGTGAAGAATTGGGGAAACCTTGGACAGAATGTCTGCCTTTATCTCTCATTTCTATTAGGTACACGCCCAATAAGAAGTCTAAACTCTCACCATTTGAGGTTTTGTTTGGGTCAGCCCCTAGGTTAGGACTGTACTTTCCACAGACACTGCAACTGCAGTGTGACAATCTCACCTCTTATGTCCAGGGCCCGCAAAAGATGCTCTCCTCTGTGCATAAACAAGTTTTTGACTCCATTCCAGACCCAGAGTGTCAAGAAGGAGCCCATTCTCTACAGCCTGGAGACTGGGTGGTGGTAAAAAGACATACAAGGAAGCCATTGGAGCCAAGGTTTGATGGTCCCTTCCAAGTCCTCCTCACTACAGCCACGTCAGTAAAGCTTGAAGGAAGACCAACTTGGATCCATGCCAGCCACTGCAAAGTTTTGGACTGGAAGTAGGATGATCCTGCTTCTGATGATACTGCCAATCCTACCCTACAAAGACAGACGGCTCGGACAAGCCGAAGTGACACTTTTAGGACTGTAGTTCATATTAAACTTGATTTTGAGAAAAATGTGGACTGGATAAATTACACTTATTATAATCAACAGAGATTCATAAAGTATGTTGGAGGTGCACTACAAGAAATAATAGATCAGCAGATACACTACAAACAGTAGAAAACATAACGCAGCACCAAAAGACTAGCACATGTACTTATTAGTATAATCATGCACATATAATTGAGGTTCTCTTCTTGCACATGACTAACCAATGAAGTTGAGAAAAAGATATGATCTCCCTCACCTATGGGGAATTCGGCCGAAGAAATGGTTAGGAAGTCCGACACTGGCACTAGGCCTTTGACATACCTATAGGTTCAGGGTAGAGTCATATCTATTTTCAAAGGGGGGAACTGATAGGGAATCTAGGAGACCCCTTCTAGATTCTAATACACTTTTATATATTCTCACATAATAATCCCTTTAAGAAATCATTTCTCTATATTTCACAAAGACATATTTGCTGATTGAACCAGCAACGTGGCATAAATCAAAGGTCAGTCAACAAGATGACTACTTGATCCTAGGACTGTGGGATAATCACCCAAATGATGGGAAAGTGCCATGATGGCTATAAGCGAATGACAATAAGGTATGCAATTAATCAGTAGAGTAACAAAGATATAACTGCTTATGACTACAATGGGGGGTCCATCAAAGGGAATACCTGATGATTAATGAATTCTTCTGTTAGATAACCAATTGGTCAAGCTGACATGACCTATGAGATACGTGACAAGATGTATTTACTGTAATAAATGATTTGCTAATGTGGTCTGGAAAACACCATGACCTAATGCATGTATATGCCCAGTCCAGTAGTGTATATAAGCTGGCTGGGGGGATTGATTAAAGTGGATGACTTTGGCATCAGAATTAGAGACTTGTCTTCTGTGTCATTTCATCTCACCATCCTGCCTCGATCGAAGCTCCAACCAATTGGGCAATCATCTGATATCTTAGAGGGTCTTCTCTCATCCGAAACCTGACACCAGTCGACTGGGGTAGCTTCTTCCTGGTGAGGTCTGTCAAAGGCTTTGCAAGGCTGCTATAGTTCTGTATAAAGTGCCTATAGTACCCTGCAGTGCCCAAGAAGGACATCACCTGTTTCTTGGTCCTGGGAGTGGGCCAGGATGCAATCGCTTCCACTTTCTCTGGCTCTGGCCTCATGGAGCCCCTGTCTACCCAGTGCCCCAGGTCGTGGACCTGCCTCATGCCCATCTGGCACTTTCCCAGCTTGATGGTCAGCCTGCTTGGTGAACACACTGGCGCACCTCCTGGAGATACTGCAGGTGTTCCTGCCATGTGGAACTGAAGACGGCAATGTAATCCAGGTACGCCACTTCTCCAGTCCCTGAAGCAGGTGGTTGATCATCTGCCGGAAAGTGGTAGGGGCATTTTTCATGCCAAGGGCATGACCGTGGACTTGTACAGTCCGAAGGGTGTGAGAAAGGCTGAATTCTCCTGCGCCTCGGGCTCAGGGGAATCTGCCAGTATCTCCGACTCAGATCCATTATGGTCAGATATTTGGCGCCAGCTAACCGCTCAAGCAGCTCTTCGATGCACGGCATTGGGTGCACGTCAGAGGCTGTGAAGGCGTTGAGCCCCCTATAGTCCATGCAGAACCGGGTGGTCCGATCCTCCTTTGGCACGAGAACTACAGGTGAGGCCCACTCGCTTTTGGACCGTTCAATCACCCCCAGCTGTAACATCCCATTGATCTCTTGGCGCATAACTTGCTGCACCTCGTCAGAGCTCCAAAAGGGTGTTCGCCGCAGTGGGGCTTGATTCCCGGTGTCCACCTCGTGGACCGCTAACTCAGTCATTCCAGGCAGGTTGGAGAACACGGCCCGGAAGGGTTCCAGTGTGGTCCGCAACTGCAACCGCTGGGGTTCGGTTAACAAGCCGCTTACCTCCACGGTCTTGATGGACCCACTGGCCTTGGCTTGCTCTAGCATATCCAGGAGGGGGTCTTCCTCCCCATCCTCGGGCAGGTTGCAGACTGGTAGGATGCAGGCTTTACGTTCTTGATGAGCCTTCATCATATTGATGCGAAAGGCCTTGCGCCTACTCCGAGCGGGGTCAAGAGTGACCACGTAGGAGGTTGGGTTGAGCTGTTGGTGCACGACGTACGGGCCTTCCCAGGCTGCCTGAAGCTTATCCTTTGGTATGGGGACCAGCACCCACACATTTTGACCCATCTGTTAGGTCCACTCCCGGGCGTTCTGGTCATACCAGTGCTTCTGGTCAGCCTGAGCCTGAGTCATGTTGTCATGCACCAACTGCGTCAAGGTCTGCATTTTGTCACGGAAGCGCATGACATAATCCACAATGGACATTTCCGAATGGCTCTGCTCCTCTTCCCAGGATTCCCTTACCAGCCCAAGGGTTCCCCGGACTTGGCTGCCATACAGGAGCTCGAAAGGGGAGAACCCCATCGAGGCCTGCGGAACGTCTCGGTAAGCGAATAGCAGGTGTGGGAGGTACCGCTACAAGTCGCGTCTATGGGTCTCAACCAGCATGCGTAGCATCTGTTTGAGGGTACCGTTGAAGTGCTCACACAAGCCATTGGTCTGTGAGTGATATGCAATCGATACCAGAAGCTTCACCTGCATTTTTTTACAGAGAGCCTCCATTAGGCGAGACATGAATTGGGTCCCTTGATCGGTAAGCATCTCCCTAGGAAATCCTACCAGTGAAAAAATGGCCAACAGCGCATCTGCCACCTTATCCGCCCTAGTTGAGGACAGAGCCACTGCCTCCGGGTACCGGGTAGCATAGTCTACCACTTTCAGGAAGTATTGCTTTCCAGAGCTGCTGGGGATGGCCAGTGGGTCCACAATGTCCACCGCGATCCTCTGGAAAGGATCCTCTATCACTGGCAAAGGGATCAGGGGAGCCTTAAGAGCAGGCCCTGCCTTCCCCACTCTTTGGCAGGAGTCGCAGTAGTTTGTTACGTCTGTCCCCATCTTGGGCCAATAGAAGTGTTGGGACAGCCGGGCCTTAGTTTTGCTGATCCCCAAGTGTCCAGCAAGTGGGATCTCATGGGCAATCTGCAACAGCTCACCCCTGAATTGACAGGGGATGACCAGCTGTCTTTCTCTCAACCACTCCTTTTGGTATTCTCTGGGTACTGCCTCCCGGTACAACCTTCCTTGTTCCCAGAACACCCTCTCCTTATCAGCCACAGAGGTGGGCGTCTCGGTGAGGCGTTTCAAGTTCACCAGGCTCGCACCTGAGTGCAGAGCGGCCTGGAACTCCTGGCTGGAGGCAGCTAGAAGGGATGTCAAGGTCCCTTTCTTACTGGGACCCTCTGGGACCTGCTCAGGGTCCATCTCTGGTTCAGTTACTTCTCTGACAGAGGAGGGACCGAAAGGCAGGGCATTACCTGCATTCCAGGCACTCTGACTGCGGGTGACTGTGGTTACGTAGGCTGTCTCCCCAGGGATTTCTACAGACCCATCAGCCGGCGCTGCTATGGGTTCTACCTCCCCATCCACCCCCAACACTCCAGGAGCAGTGCTATTTATGGGTCAGTTACCTTCCTCAGTTACCTTCCTCGGAGGCAATGGTCAGTTGCATGGCATCACCTTCCTCACGGTTCCCTTGCACCTCCCCATTTCCTTTAGCACCGTCGCTTGCTCCTGTTAGGGGTTCCTCAGCCATATCACCCCGCAGAGTGACGTGGCTGAGCACCCCTGCACCTGTGGACACATCAACCTTTTCAGAAAAGTGATTAGCAGACACAGCCTGCACATTTACATCACGATCATCATCATCCCTAGGGAAAAAATGGTTATCGGATGCATTATTGCTCGGTAAAGCATTGTCAGGTAACACATACAGTTTCCCATTATTATCATCATCAGCATTAGCATCACCCTTATTATCAGATTGGGGAGGGGTGTCAGGGACATAATATGCAACCATCCTCCCCAAATCAGTCCCCAATAAAACATCAGTGGGCAAGTTATCGGTCAACCTCACCTCCTTAACCCCGCCCCCCACACCCTAATCGATGAAAACCCGGACCATGTTCAAGGGACAGCGGACGACCCCAATCCCGGTGACAGTCAGGGTTTTCCCCGGAATAATCTCTTCAGGGTCTGCCAGTTCGGGTCGGATGAGGATTCGTTCAGCCCTGGAGTCCTTGAGGCCCCTAGCGAGACAGTCCCCCACGCAGACTTGCTGCACATTGTCATCGACCCTCCCAACCACCGCACACACCAAAAGTACTGCTGCATTAGACCCGGAGGCCTTGGCTGGGGAGTTCTGCTTCTCCGGACAGGTGGCGCTGATATTTCCAGTCCGTTTGCAGGAAAAACACTGGCGAGGGTCTGATGTGGGCCTGGCATTGGCAAATAGGACAGGTCATCCAGTGTGTAGGCTGGCAGGGGCACTGGGGTTGATTGCAGGCTTACCCGCTCTCAAGCTGGCGATGACTGGCTTCCGCACCTCTGGTTTCCGGTTGGCCTCATAGGTGTCGGCGATCTACACTGCTTTGTCCGCATCTTTTGGCTCTCGGACCATCACAAACTGTCGCACCTCAGCTGGGCAAAGATGTAGGAACTGGTCTTTGATCATCCGGTCCCTCAGCTGCTCAAAGGTGGTCGCTGACAGTCCTTGGTTCCACTGGTCAAAATGGGTCCTGAGTCCATGCACCACATCGCTGTAACTGTCGTGTGGGCAACGTTGGAGGTTCCGGAACTTTCTATGGTAAACCTCAGGAGTTAGCTGGTACTTCTTTATCAGGGCCTGCTTCATGGCCTCATAGTCACCATCTTGGCCTGGTGGGTGAGACGTAAATGCCTCCAGAGCTTTGCCTTTTAGCCTGGGGGTAAAGTACCTGGCCCATTGGTTCTCAGGCAGCTGGTATGGTCTGCAGGCTTTCACAAATGCACACAGAAAAGTGTCCTAGTCCCCGTCCTTCTCCATCACAGGAAAGTGCTCTGGCGGGGCTTGAGGAGACGGAGCATTGCTGGACTCACTGCTCCAGGCTGTAGATGGTCCTGCCCTGAGTTGGACTTGCCGCAGTTCATGGTCTCTCTGAGCTTGCCGCTCGGCTCTCTCTGCCTCTCGCTGCTCGGCCTCTCGCTGGGCTTGACGCTCGGCTTTCTCAGCCTCTCGTTGCTCGGCTCTCTCTTGAGCTTGCTGGATCAGCTGCAGAAGTCTGTCCATATCACCTGTGGGGCAGTGTTGTAAGGCCAGTTGCAGATAGCTGTCCACCGCTCCCTGGCTGCCGGTAAGGCCGGACTGCACCAACTGGACCTCCGCAGCTGCACCATTGGCACTGGTGGTGTCTTCTGCATCCACTGGGCCCTGGGACGGTCCTGACTCTCTTCCAGTTGCACTAGAGCCTCGACCAGCTGTTCCTTGGTTTTGTCGGTGGCGTTGATCTGGCTCAATGTGCACAGGGTAATAAGGATGTCCTTGGACTGCCGCTTATAATAAGCTACTCCCTGCTTAACCATGGTTGCCAAATTAAAGATAGGACAGAAAAACAAAGAGAAGGGAGGGGGTAATCGCAAGTACACACTATTGTCTCAGGGCTAATAAACACTGAGTTTGTTCTCCAAAACTTTTGCTGCTGGGTCCCCGCAAGAACCGTGCAAGTTTTTAGTGAGAGGAATGATTGCTCAGATCAGATCACTAATGCTCTATAATCCCACCTCTCTGCCACCAATATGTGATGAATGGCACAGGTGATGCAGTTTATGCTCCCACTGCTGCCACCAATTGTGATGAAAATTAATCAATATATATATTATATCAATATCAATCGCAGGGGGGAATATATTTTTAGTTTTTCCACCTCTGCCACCAATACGTCACGAACTGCAGGGTTTTATGCATATCCCACTTACTAGTTCCAGTTTGGAACATGCAGCTCTCTGACACCCCCCTTACCCTCAGGTCAGTCGGGCCGCTTGGATGTGTACTGGCTATTAGGCACGCTGCAGCAAGGGAAATATAACTACTCCCAGCTGCAGCTTATAAAACCCATTCCGTCACTACCCAGCAAGCCCAGAACACACTTCGCTGCCAAAAGGTATAAAATATATTACAAAGGCAGACAATTGAAATATGTACAAAACAGTTACAAAATAACAGCGATTTAAAGAAGAATGGCACTTACAATTGCTTAAGTCATTTCACAGCAGACCATGTGGTGCGAGGGAGGGGCGATACATAAAAGTGCATCACAGAGCTTCGCTGCATCAGGTTTCCAGGGAAAATGCTGCTGCAAAATGAGCTTGCACTATCTTATACCCCCTGGTAATGACATCACTGAGGGGCTGAGTTATGGGAGCCCTCCTTTTTCTCAGAGGGGCTAACATATATTGAAAACTCATAAGTATCATATCTCGGGGAGGGAACCTAGTATAGGGATGAATAACATATCATCTTACTCAGCATCACGTTGGCGTTCATTTAAGTTCAAACTCGAAGTACCTGTATGAACCGATGAAGTAGGAATCCATTTCTTCGATTCTGTTGAAGCTGGAGTCTAGAAAACTACAGGGTGGGGAGCTCCATCGAAGCACATCCCAAATATGTAATTTTCATACTCATAACACCAACTGGGGTCAAGATATGCCCTAATAGTTAGATCTTAACTTAACTCTATCTTAGATGACAGAGCACATGGGGCAGACAAAGGACTGGTTTTTGCTAATTAACACATTCCTGAGGGAAGAGTAGGAGGGATTTAGTATTACATATGCAGGCAGAGGGAGAAAGGGCTCACAGCTGTGACAGGGGGGAAGAAGGAGGGGGGTCAAATACCCACAGCGAGTGTAGCAGAGCTCAGTGTGTGTGTGTGTGTGAATGGAAAGTTCTAGAAGGTACTTTGAAAGTGAGCATTTCCGTAGTATCATTACAGTTGAGTACTAAGAGGGGCTTACCAACATATTCTAAAACAAAATTAGCACAAACTACTTACCCCCAGAATGCAAGAGCAACAGGGACAACAGACCATAAGAATGATACCCTAATATGATAATGGTGTAAGTAAGGCAAGCACAGTCTTTCTAAAGTACTGGGATTATATAGGGGTTTTGGCAGAAGGCTGAAGTGATTGGAGAGAAAACAAGAGCGTGCTAACTAAGCGCAATAACTGTCATATGAAGGGTAGGGGTGATACACATGTATATATGTGCTTACCTGTAGAGATTGTGTAGGATTGGCAGAACACTATGTTAAATCTTAGTAACAAGTTGGGATCCAACCTCGTGGCGTGCTGCCCTTCCGATTCGTGTTGAGTTGAGTTAGTCCTGCTCTATTCACAACTCCAAAGGAGAACGTGAGAAAAGAAAATTCAGGGGCGCTTCCCTCTTCAGGTGGGGATCCCAAACGAACAACAGATGTAGAGCATACCTTCGGGTAATGTACAAATTAGTGATGATGACACTCTTTTGCTTATGGAATTGAATTTATTTAGAAATCCATATATGGAGATGATTTTTTGATGCTGGTTACAGATTAAAATAGCATGAAAAACCTTAAAGTTATTAAAAACACAAAAGATGAGCATTTGGGCCAGGCATGGTACTTGTTCTAGGTTGCCAAGCTCCAGAGCCACCAGCAGGTTATGGCCGTTGTCACACAACCATGCTGGGTTTTAGGTTCAGGAGTGGCAGCCACATATCAGTCTGGTCTGTTAGACCTTAAACCAACTCTGTTGCGGTGTACGGTTTGTCACCTAAGCAGATTAGCTTCAGCAGTGCTAGTTGTTGCTTGGCCGAGGCAGTGTTTTGTGCTTCTGGCTTGATGTTGAAGTTTTTGAGATGGAGGGTGAGGAGGAGGTGCATTAACTGCTATAGAAGGTGGGGGAAACTCTGATTGCGCCAAGGTCCGCACTCCTCGGTATCGGTAGCAAGTGATCTGTCCCAGAGTATTACTGGATCCACATCCACAATGCTCCCTTAGTGTTCCGTCAGGGAAATGTAGCGTCCTTGCCCACCAGCACTTTTCCATGTATCCATGGTTAAGTGGACTTTTCCAGTAACAGTATTTTTTATTCAGGACATGGCTGATGTTATGGGACACGTGCTTGTGTAAGGGCAGGACGGCACACCAGGAGAAATAGTTGCAGCTGGGGATTGAGTACCAAGGGACAGCCACCATCGTGAGGTGCAGAAAGCTTCTGTCTGCATAAGCCTAAACAGCAATATTTCTACGGCGAGCAGTCTGGAAATGTAGCTGTTTATTATTGTGGCCTGTGGGTGGGTGGCTGTGGATTTACGCTTGCGTTCGAAGGACTGTGGTAGGGACAACTGAACACTGCGCTGGGATAAGGATATGGACATGGTTGCTGACAGTGGTTGCAAGAGTGCAACGACAGGTGCAGAGTGGGAGGCATCTTCACCTGTGTCATGGACAGGGGAAAAATGTACAATTAGAACAGGGGAAGATGCAGTGGTGTCACCCGCAGACAATGTTTCTGGACCCTGGAGTTTAGTCCAACTATTCGGGTTTTTCATTTGATGCACAAGTGCCGCAGTAGAAATAGTGTATAGTATTTGCCTGCTGAAAAAAACTTTGCAGGATTAGTATTGCAGGAAAAATTTGCCCACCTCAGATAGTAATGGCTTGGACTGAAACCCCTTAACAAAGGCCATTGACTAGAACCGAAGAAAAACAGGGGAACATGGAGTACATGTAAAAATAATGAGATTTTATTTAACATCAATAAAAGAACAAATTATTAAAAGATGCCTCATGTCAGGCGTGAGAGACACAACAGCCTCAAACTCACAGCCCAGGTACAAACTATTGCAAAAGGCATTTCTTTCATGTCGCTTAACCCCTTCACCCCCAAGGGTGGTTTGCACGTTAATGACCGGGCCAATTTTTACAATTCTGACCACTGTCTCTTTATGAGGTTATAACTCTGGAACGCTTCAACGGATCTTTGCGATTCTGAGATTGTTTTCTCATGACATATTGTACTTCATGCTAGTGGTAAAATTTCTTCGATATAACTTGCGTTTATTTTTGAAAAAAACGCAAATATGGCGAAAATTTTTAAAATTTTGCAATTTTCAAACTTTGAATTTTTATTCCCTTAAAACAGAGAAATATATCACACAAAATAGTTAAGAAATAACATTTCCCACATGTCTACTTTACATCAGCATAATTTTGGAACAAAAATTTTTTTTTGTTAGGAAGTTATAAGGGTTAAAAGTTGACCAGCGATTTCTCATTTTTACAGCAAAATTTACAAAGCCATTTTTTTTAGGGACCACCTCACATTTGAAGTCACTTTGAGGGGTCTATATGGCAGAAAATACCCAAAAGTGACACCATTCTAAAAACTGCACCCTCAAGGTACTCAAAACCACATTCAAGAAGTTTATTAACCCTTCAGGTGCTTCACAGTAACTAAAGCATCGTGGAAGGAAAAAATGAATATTTTACTTTTTAGCCACAAAAATTATCTTTTACAAACTTTTTTTTATTTTCACAAGGGTAAAAGGAGAAAATGGACAGATAAGGTTGTTATGCAATTTCTCCTGAGTACGCCAATACCCCAAATGTGGGGGAAAACCACTGTTTGGGCACACGGCAGAGCTCGTAAGGGAAGGAGCGACGTTTGACTTTTTCAAACTAAAATTGGCTGGAACTTAGATTGGATGCCATGTCGCGTTTGGAGAGCCCCTGATGCGCCTAAACAGTGGAAACCCCCCACAAGTGACACCATTTTGGAAACTAGACCCCTAAGGTACTTATCTAGATCTGTTGTGAGCACTTTGAACCCTCAAGTGTTTCACAAAAGTTTATAAAGCCTGGGTGTGAAAAAAAAAAATCAATTTTCCACAAAAATGATTTTTTAGTCCCAAATTTTTGAATTTTCCCAAGGAAATTGGACCCCAAAAGTTGTTGTCCAATTTGTCCTGAGTACGCTGATACCCCATATGTGGGGGGGGAAACTGTTTGGGCGCACGGCAGGGCTTGGAAAGGAAGTAGTAACGTTTGGAATGCAGACGTTAATGGGGGTCATGTTCCGTTTGCAGTGCCCCAGATGAGCCTAAACAGTGGAAACCCCCCACAAGTGACCCCATTTTGGAAACTAGACCCCTAAGGAACTTATCTAGATCTTTGGTGAGCACTTTGAACCCCCAAGTGCTTCACACAAGTTTATAATGCCCGGGCATGAAAATAAAAAATCCTATTTTTTTCCCACAAAAATTATCTTTTAGTCACTAATTTTTTATTTTCCCAGGGGTAACAGGAGAAATTGGACCACATAAGTTGTTGTACAATTTGTCCTGAGTACGCTGATACCCCATATGGGGGGGAACCACTGTTTGGGCGCACGGCAGAGCTCGGAATGGAAGGAGCACCATTTGACTTTTTCCAACCAAAATTGGGTGGAATTGAGTTTGGATGCCATGTTGCATTTGGAGAGCCCCTGATGTGCCTGAACAGTGGAAACCCCCACAAATGACCCCATTTGGGAAACTAGACCCCCTAAGGAACTTATCTAGATTTTTGATGAGCAATTTGAACCCCCAAGTGCTTCACACAAGTTTATAACGTAGAGCCGTAAAATTTAAAAATCATATTTTTTCCACAAAAATTATCTTTTCACCCCAATTTTTATTTTTCCAAGGGTAACAAGACTCCAAAAGTTATTGTGCAATTTGTCCTGAGTGCGCTGATACCCCATATGTGGGGGTAAACCACTGTTTGGGTGCATGGCAGAGTTTGGAAGGGAAGGAGCGCCGTCTAACTTTTTCAACGCAGAATTGGCTGGACGCCATGTCGTGTTTAGAGAGCTCCTGATCTGCCTAAACAGTGGAAACCCCCATAAATGACACCATTTTGGAAACTAGACCCCTCAAGGAACTTATTTAGATGTGTGGTGAGAACTTTGAACCCCCAGGTGTTTCACTAAAGTTTATAACGTACAACCGTAAAATAAAAAATCTTTTTTTTTTTTTTACAAAAATGATTTTTTTCGCCCCCAATATTTTATTTTCACAAGGGTAACAGAAGAAATTGGAACCCAAAAGTTGTTGTCCAATTTGTCCTGAGTACACTGATACCCAATATGTGGGCGAAAACTACTGTATGGGCACACGTCGGGGCTCGGAAGGGAAGTAGTGACGTTTTGGATTGCAGACTTTGATGGAATGGTCTGGGGGCGTCATGTCACATTTGGAGAGCCCCTGATGCACCTAAACAGTGGAAACCCCCCACAAGTGACCCCATTTTGGCAAATAGACCCCACAAGGAAATTATCTAGATGTGTGGTGAGCACTTTGAATCCCAAAGTGCTTCACAGAAGTTTATAACGCACAGCCGTAAAAATAAAAAATCTTTTTTTTTTACAAAAATGATTTTTTCGCCCCCAATATTTTATTTTCACAAGGGTAACAGGAGAAATTGGACCCCAAAAGTTGTTGTCCAATTTGTCCTGAGTACGCTGATACCCAATATGTGGGAGAAAACTACTGTATGGGCGCACGTCAGGGCTCGGAAGGGAAGTAGTGACGTTTTGGATTGCAGACTTTGATGGAATGGTCTGGGTGCGTCATGTCGCATTTGGAGAGCCCCTGATGCGCCTAAACAGTGGAAACCCCCCACAAGTGACCCCATTTTGGAAAATAGACCCCACAAGGAACTTATCTAGATGTGTGGTGAGCACTTTGAACCCCGAAGTGCTTCACAGAAGTTTATAACGCACAGCCGTAAAAATAAAAATCCTTTTTTTTTACAAAAATGATTTTTTCGCCCCAATATTTTATTTTCACAAGGGTAACAGGAGAAATTGGACCCCAAAAGTTGTTGTCCAATATGTCCTGAGTACGCTGATACCCAATATGTGGGAGAAAACTACTGTATGGGCGCACATCAGGGCTCGGAAGTGAAGTAGTGACGTTTTGGATTGCAGACTTTGATGGAATGGTCTGGGTGCGTCATGTCGCATTTGGAGAGCCCCTGATGCGCCTAAACAGTGGAAACCCCCCACAAGTGACCCCATTTTGGAAAATAGACCCCACAAGGAACTTATCTAGATGTGTGGTGAGCACTTTGAACCCCGAAGTGCTTCACAGAAGTTTATAACGCACAGCCGTAAAAATAAAAAATCTTTTTTTTT
>JARQOD010000688.1:42299-67266 GCA_033576555.1 Oophaga sylvatica
GATTTTATTTCCGAACTCCCTGTTTCTTAGAGAATGACCGTTATCTGGGTGATTTGTGATAGGTTTTCCAAAATGATACATCTTGTGCCATTACCTAAGTTGCCTTCCTCCTCCGAATTGGTGCCTTTGTTCCTTCAGCACGTGGTTCGGTTACACGGCATTCCTGAGAACATTGTGTCTGAGAGAGGAGTCCAGTTTGTTTCCAGATTTTGGAGGACTTTTTGTTCTAAACTTGGTGTTCAATTGTCTTTCTCCTCGGCTTTTCATCCTCAGACCAATGGACAAACTGAGAGAACAAACCAGACATTGGAGACTTATCTGAGATGCTTTGTGTCTGTTGATCAAGATGACTGGGTCTCTTTTTTGCCTTTGGCTGAGTTTGCTCTTAATAATAGGGCTAGCTCTGCCACTTTGATGTCTCCATTTTTCTGCAATTTTGGGTTTCACCCTCGATTTTCTTCGGGACAGACGGAGGCTTTTGTCTGTCCGGGTGTTGACTCTGTTGTGGAGCGTATGCAGCAGATTTGGACCAAGTAGTGGAGAGGTTGTCCCTCTCTCAGGAGAGGGCCCGGAGGTTTTCCAAATGGCATAGGACTGATGGTCCTTGGTTTGAAGTGGGGGACTTGGTCTGGTTGTTCTCAAGAAATATCCCTATGAGAGTTGCATCTCCTAAGTTTAAGCCTAGGTTCATTGGACCTTATAAGATCATGGAGATTCTTAATCCTGTTTCCTTTCGTTTACTTCTTCCAGGGACATTTAAGATCCATAACGTGTTCCACAAGTCCTTATTGAAGAGGTTTGTCGAGCCAGTGGTTCCTATGGCTGCGCCTCCTGACCCTGTTTTGGTTGGTCACAGGCTCAGTATTGTTCACACCATAGTATAAAAAGTAGAAAAAGTGTACTCTATCAGTAGCGTACAGCTCTATACAGTGTTGGGGGAATTTTAAATCTCCATAAATATTTCAGGAGGCAGACTCTGACGCTCACAGGCTCAGTCTGGATTACACAAGAATATAATAAGAAAAAGGGTTACTGAATCACCAGATAGCAGGTAAATATAGTATTGTGAAAATCTGCTTAATCTCCATATAAGCAGTTTACCTACTCCCAGGAAAGGGAGCCTTCCAGTCCTTCTTGAGCCAGAAGACTCTTTATGATAGCACACTATTTTCAGGGCAAGCGCCTGTTTAGTGAAAATATTCAAAATCTCCGTATATATTTCAGGAGGCAGACACTGATGCTCACAGTCTCAGTATGGATGACACAATAATATAAAAATTAGAAAAAGGGGTAATGTATCACCAGATACAAGGTATATATAGTATAGTGAAAATAGAATAAATCTCCGCATATTTTTCCGGAGGCAGAATCGTACGCTCGCCGGCTCAGTATGGATTACACAATAATATAAAAAGATGAAAAAACGTACTGTTTCACATGATACCAGGTATATATAGTATAGTCCAAATATTCAAAATCTCAGCATGTATTTCAGGAGGCAGACACTGACGCTCACAGGTTCAGTCTGGATTACACAAGAATAGAATAATAAAAAGGGGTACTTTATCACCAGATACCAGGTATATATAGTATAGTCAAAACATTCTAAATCTCCGGATATATTTCAGGAGGCAGCCACTGACGCTCACAGGCTCAGTATGTATTACACAATAATATAAATACCGTATATACTCGTGTATAAGCCGACCCGTGTATAAGCCGACCCCCCTAATTTTGCTACAAAAAACTGGGAAAAATTATTGACTCGTGTATAAGCCGGGTGTATAAACTGCCCTCCTGCTCTGTGCTGCCCCCGTCCTCCTCTATGCTTCCACCGATCTCCCCCCCCGTCCTGCTCCACGCTTCCCCCGTCCACCGATCTCCCCCCGTCCTGCTCCACGCTTCCCCGTCCACCGATCTCCCCCCCGTCCTGCTCCATGCTTCCCCCGTCCACCGATCTCTCCCCCGTCCTGTGTTGTGAATGGGTTTGAGATGAGTTCTGAGCAGAGGCTCCCTCTGGTGGTTACAAGCGGTACTAGTGAGGATTGGGAATCAGGTGTTACTGATTGGTCTTATTTAAGGGAATCATTTTCCCATCAGGGTTGCCGGTGATCAATTGTTCTGGTCTGAATCCTTCTTTCCAGTTTCCCTTGTAGCCTGCTGTGTCGTGTCTGCATCTCCTGCTGTCAGATAAGACAATTTCTTATTTTGTGTTTTTGCTATATTTTTGCATTTTGTCCTGCACTTCTGTGGGGGCCTTCTGGGTCCCCTCCGGGGGCTTTTGCCCTCTCAGTTTAGTCCAGCCACTGTGTTTTGTACTTTTGCTTTTTGCAGTTTTTTCAGTGGCTGCTGTTTTTGTTACACCAGAGAACTAATTTAGGTGGTAGAGGTCGTGTGATCTCAGGTGATTTTGAAATTAGTATGTTGGTGTTTTTCAGGGTTTTCTGGGATTGCAGTAAGTACCCTTCCTGTCCTTTTCTATTTAGATAGTTTGGGCCCCAGCGTTTGCTCATACTATTTTCTTTCTGTGTCAGTATTTCCTCTTGTCTAACCGCCATTACATGTTTGGGGGCTTTCTATTATCTTTGGGGTTCTGCTCCGGGGCAGATAGCTTTCCTATTTCTATCTTTAGGTGTAGTTAGTTTCTCAGGCTGTGACGAGGCGTCTAGGACCATCGTAGGAACGCTCCACGGCTGCCTCTAGTTGTGGTGGTTAGTCAGGGTACTGCAATCTCATAGATTCCAACTGCTCTGGTGTATTTCCTTTTTTACCTGCACTCCTCAGCTACCGTAACATAACAGTATCACCGGCCATAAAAATTGTATGGTACTCACAAAGAAAAAAAAAAAAAAATATTTTGAAGGAAGAAAAGTTGTCAGAGATATTTTTCTGTTTGTTGCATTTTTTTTTTTTTTTTCCTCTGTATCTCTGGGTGCTGGGGAGGATCTTTTCTCCCAATGGAGTTTGCACAGTTGTCTGGCCGTGTGGATCAGCTTGCCACTGAGGTTCAGAGTATTGCTGCATATCTTGCTAGGTTGCCTGTTGTGGAACCTAGGATCCCCATGCCAGATTTGTTTTCAGGGGATCGAGCTAAGTTTCAGAATTTCAAAAATAATTGTAAATTGTTTCTTGCCTTAAAATCTAAGTCCTCAGGCAACGCAGCGCAGCAGGTTCAAATTGTCATCTCTCTCCTGCGCGGCGATCCTCAGGATTGGGCTTTTTCCCTGACACCTGGGGATCCTGTTTTGAGTGATGTTGATGTATTTTTTCAGGCTTTGGGGTTATTGTACGATGAGCCTAATATCACTGATCAAGCTGAAAAAGCCTTGTTGGCATTAAATCAGGGCTTGATGACGCTGAGTTATACTGTCAGAGATTCCGTAGGTGGGCAGTCCTGACCAAATGGAATGACGACGCTTTGGCGGCCCTTTTCCGGAAGGGTCTGTCGGATAATGTAAAGGATGTTATGGTGGGATTCCCTGTCCCCTCTGGTCTCAATGATTCTATGTCATTAGCGATTCAAATTGACAGACGTTTGCGTGAGCGGAGAAGTATGCGTGGAGTGGTGTTGCCTTGTGAGCCAGCTGCTGAGCCCATGCAGTGTGATGGAGTGGTGTCTGGGGCACAGCGTCATGAGTTTCGAAAGCGCAATGGGTTATGTTTCTACTGTGGTGATGCCTCTCATGCTATTTCAGTCTGCCCTAAGCGGGGAAGACGTTTTGCACGCTCAGTTGTCTTGGGTAGTGTTCAGACTAAGTTTTTATTAACTGTCACTCTGATATGCTCTCTGTCCTCATTTTCTGCTCAGGCTTTCGTTGATTCTGGAGCAGCTATTAACCTGATGGATTATGATTTTGCTAAACGTTGTGGATTTCCCTTGATACCCCTACAGAAGTCTATTCCCCTACTGGGGATCGATTCTACCCCTTTGGCTGAGAATAAACCCCAGTTTTCTACTCAGGTGATAATGAGGGTTGAACCTGATCACCAGGAGTGCTGCAAATTTTTGGTTCTATATAATCTGCATGACATTATCGTGCTGGGTTTCCCTTGGTTACAGTCTCATAATCCTGTTTTGGATTGGAAATCTGTGTCTGTAACCAGTTGGGGCTGCCAATGTGTTAATACCAACACTCCTGTTTTTTCTGCCTCCCCCCAGGCTGAGGATGTTCCTGACTTTTTGTTTGATTTTTCTGATGTGTTTAGCGAAAGTAAATCTGCATCCTTACCTCCCCATAGGAGCTATGACTGCGCTATTGAATTAGTGCCAGGTAGTAAATTCCCTAAGGGTCGCCTTTTAACTTGTCTGTACCTGAACATGACGCTATGCGGTCTTATATCAAGGAATCATTGGAGAAGGGTCATATCAGACCATCCTCTTCACCCTTAGGTGCCGGTTTTTTCTTTGTGGCCAAAAAAGATGGTTCATTAAGGCCGTGTATTGATTATCGTCTCTTGAACAATATTACTGTGAAATATCAATACCCGTTACCCTTGATTTCTGACCTGTTTTCCAGGGTGAAAAACGCTACTTGGTTTACCAAGCTTGACCTCAGGGGGGCGTATAACCTTATTCGCATTAAGCACGGGGATGAATGGAAGACGGCATTTAACACCCCTGAAGGGCATTTTGAGTACCTTGTGATGCCCTTTGGGCTCACTAATGCTCCTTCCGTCTTCCAGTCCTTCATGAATGACATTTTCAGGGATTTTGTGGACAAGTTTCTGATTGTTTATTTGGATGATATCTTGATTTTTTCTAATGACTGGGACTCTCATGTGAAACATGTTCGAACTGTATTCCAGATTTTGAGAGAGAATGCTCTGTATGTGAAGGGATCAAAGTGTCTTTTTGGCGTACAGAAGATCTCATTTCTGGGATTCATTTTGTCCCCATCTGTTATTGAAATGGACCCGGTCAAGGTTCAGGCCATCTGTGATTGGGTCCAACCTACTTCATTAAAGGCTCTTCAGAGATTTTTGGGTTTTGCCAATTTTTATCGTAAATTTATTGGTAATTTCTCTGTTATTGTTAAACCATTAACTGATTTGACCAGAAAGGGTTCTGATGTGGTGAATTGGCCTCCTGAGGCAGTCTCTGCGTTTCAGGAACTTAAGCAGAGATTCACTTCTGCTCCTGTTCTACGGCAGCCTGATGTTTCTCTGCCATTTCAGGTGGAGGTTGATGCCTCTGAAATTGGGGCAGGTGCCGTTTTGTCCCAAAAAGATCCAGAGACCTCTAAAAGTAACCCTTGTGCCTTTTTCTCTCGAAAATTTTCTCCTACTGAACGTAATTATGACGTGGGTAATCGGGAGTTATTGGCCATGAAGTGGGCTTTTGAAGAGTGGAGACATTGGCTGGAGGGAGCCAAACATCAGGTGGTGGTCCTTACGGACCATAAGAATCTGGTCTATCTGGAATCTGCCAAGCGACTCAATCCTAGACAGGCCAGGTGGGCCTTGTTTTTCACACGTTTTAATTTTGTGGTTTCCTTTCTTCCTGGCACTAAGAATGTTAAGGCGGATGCCCTCTCGAGGAGTTTCCTTGCGGACTCTCCTGAGCTATCTGATCCCTCTGTTATTTTGAAGGAGGGTGTAGTTCTTTCCGCCATCTCGCCTAATTTGAGACTTGCTCTGGAGGGGTGTCAGGAGGATAGGCCCGAGCGCTGCCCTGTTGGAAAATTGTTTGTCCCGGACCAATGGAAAAAGAGTGTGATGTCTGAGATTCATTGTTCCGCATTGGCTGGGC
Organism: Oophaga sylvatica; assembly: GCA_033576555.1. Taxonomy (NCBI): domain Eukaryota; kingdom Metazoa; phylum Chordata; class Amphibia; order Anura; family Dendrobatidae; genus Oophaga; species Oophaga sylvatica. The sequence goes on from JARQOD010000688.1 coordinate 48,049, forward strand.
ATCCCGGAATTTTTGGTACCAGAGACTTGGTTAGTCGGTCCTTTTGGTGGCCTACCTTGTCTCGCGATGTCAGGGAATTTGTGCAGTCCTGCGGGACTTGCTCTCGCTCCAAGCCTTGCTCTCGCTCTAGTGGTTTGTTGATGCCATTGCCTGTGCCCAAGAGACCATGGACCCATATCTCTATGGATTTCATTTCCGATCTTCCTGTTTCTCAGAGAATGACCACCATCTGGGTAATTTGTGATAGGTTTTCCAAAATGATACATCTTGTGCCATTACCTAAGTTGCCTTCCTCCTCTGAATTGGTGCCGTTGTTCCTTCAGCACGTGGTTCGTTTACACGGCATTCCTGAGAACATTGTGTCTGACAGAGGAGTCCAGTTTGTTTCCAGATTTTGGAGGACTTTTTGTTCTAAACTGGGTGTTCAATTGTCTTTCTCCTCGGCATTTCATCCTCAGACCAATGGTCAAACTGAGAGAACAAACCAGACATTGGAGACTTATCTAAGATGCTTTGTGTCTGCTGATCAGGATGACTGGGTCTCTTTTTTGCCTTTGGCTGAGTTTGCTCTTAATAATAGGGCTAGCTCTGCCACTTTGATGTCTCCGTTTTTCTGTAATTCTGGGTTTCACCCTCGATTTTCTTCAGGACAGACGGAGGCTTCTGTCTGTCCAGGTGTTGACTCTGTTGTTGAGCGTATGCAGCAGATTTGGGACCAGGTAGTGGAGAGGTTGTCCCTCTCTCAGGAGAAGGCCCAGCGGTTTGCTAACCGGCATAGGACTGATGGCCTCGGTTTAAAGTGGGGACTTGGTCTGGTTGTCCTCAAAGAATATTCCTATGAGAGTAGCATCTCCTAAATTTAAGCCTAGGTTCATTGGACCTTATAAGATCATGGAGATTGTTAATCCTGTTTCTTTTCGTTTGCTTCTTCCAGGGACATTTAAGATCCATAACGTGTTCCACAAGTCCTTGTTGAAGAGGTTTGTTGAGCCAGTGGTTCCTGCTGCTGTGCCTCCTGACCCTGTTTTGGTTGAGGGCAATCTGGAGTATGTGGTTGAGAAAATATTGGATTCTCGTTTTTCTAGACGAAGACTCCAGTATTTGGTTAAATGGAGAGGTTATGGTCAGGAAGATAATTCTTGGGTGTTTGCTTCGGACATCCATGCTAGGAGACTTATCCGTGCGTATCATAGAACTCATCCTGACCGACCTGGTTGCTCAAATGAGGGTTCGGTGACCCCTCCTCAAGGGGGGGTACTGTTGTGAATGGGTTTGAGATGAGTTCTGAGCAGAGGCTCCCTCTGGTGGTTACAAGCGGTACTAGTGAGGATTGGGAATCAGGTGTTACTGATTGGTCTTATTTAAGGGAATCATTTTCCCATCAGGGTTGCCGGTGATCAATTGTTCTGGTCTGAATCCTTCTTTCCAGTTTCCCTTGTAGCCTGCTGTGTCGTGTCTGCATCTCCTGCTGTCAGATAAGACAATTTCTTATTTTGTGTTTTTGCTATATTTTTGCATTTTGTCCTGCACTTCTGTGGGGGCCTTCTGGGTCCCCTCCGGGGGCTTTTGCCCTCTCAGTTTAGTCCAGCCACTGTGTTTTGTACTTTTGCTTTTTGCAGTTTTTTCAGTGGCTGCTGTTTTTGTTACACCAGAGAACTAATTTAGGTGGTAGAGGTCGTGTGATCTCAGGTGATTTTGAAATTAGTATGTTGGTGTTTTTCAGGGTTTTCTGGGATTGCAGTAAGTACCCTTCCTGTCCTTTTCTATTTAGATAGTTTGGGCCCCAGCGTTTGCTCATACTATTTTCTTTCTGTGTCAGTATTTCCTCTTGTCTAACCGCCATTACATGTTTGGGGGCTTTCTATTATCTTTGGGGTTCTGCTCCGGGGCAGATAGCTTTCCTATTTCTATCTTTAGGTGTAGTTAGTTTCTCAGGCTGTGACGAGGCGTCTAGGACCATCGTAGGAACGCTCCACGGCTGCCTCTAGTTGTGGTGGTTAGTCAGGGTACTGCAATCTCATAGATTCCAACTGCTCTGGTGTATTTCCTTTTTTACCTGCACTCCTCAGCTACCGTAACATAACAGTCCTGCTCCACGCTTCCCCCGTCCTGCTCCACGCTTCCCCCGTCCACCGATCTCCCCCCTGTCCAGCTCCATGCTTCCCCCGTCCTCCTCTATGCTTCCCCCGTCCATCGTTCTCCCCCCCATCCTGTTTCGTGCTCCTTGTCCTCTCCTCCATCATACTCACCCCTCCCCGTGCCATCGCTGAGGGTCCCTGCAATCCTGCGTTCTCCCCGTCTTCCTGCAGCTCTCTCCAGCACTGAGCGGTGATGTAATACCGCTCATTAAGGCCATGAATATGGAGGCGACGCCCATGGAGTGGCGTCGCGTCCATATTACATGACCTTAATGAGCGGGTATTACGTCACCTCTCAGTGCTGAAGAGCTGCAGGAAGACGGGGAGAACGCAGGATTGCAGGGACCCTCAGCGATGGCACGGGGAGGGGTGGGTATGATCCTAGCCACCGGCTCCTGCCGCGGCATCACCTCCCCCGCTGGACTCTACATGCCTGGTTCCCACCATGAAGCATGGAGGAGGTGATGTGATGATGTGGGAGTGCTTTGCTGGTGACACTGTTGGGGATTTATTCAAAATTGAAGGCATACTAAACCAGCATGGCTACCACAGCATCTTGCAGCAGCATGCTATTCCATCCGGTTTGCATTTAGTTGGACTATCATTTATTTTTCAACAGGACAATGACCCCAAACACACCGCCAGGCTGTGTAAGGGCTATTTGACCAAGAAGGAGAGTGTTGGGGTGCTATGCCAGATGACCTGGCCTCCACAGTCACCAGACCTGAACCCAATCTAGATGATTTGGACTGCTCACCGCTTCAATTTTGAATAAATCCCCAACAGTGTCATCAGCAAAGCACCCCCACACAATCACACCACCCCCTCCATGCTTCACGGTGGGAACTAGGCATGTAGAGGCCATCCGTTCACCTTTTCTGTGTGCAAAGCAGTAATCAAAGCAAAAGGTGGCTACTTTGAAGAACCTAGAATATAAGACATATTTTCAGTTGTTTCACACTTTTTTGTAAAGTGTAATGTATAATTCCACATGTGTTAATTCATAGTTTTGATGCCTTCAGAGTGATTCTACAATTTTCATAGTCGTGAAAATACAGAAAAATCTTTGAATGAGAACGTGTGTCCAAACTTTTGGTCTGTACTGTATATTTACGAAGTACCAGACAGACGTTCACAGGCTCAGTATGGATTAGACCATAATTTTAAAAGCTGAAAAAGGGTACTGTATCAGCAGATACAAGGTATATTTAGTATAGTCAAAATATTCGAAATCTCTATATATATTTTAAGAGGCAGACAGTGACGCTCTCAGACTCAGTATGTATTGCACAATAATTGTTGTGAACACGTTGGAGGCGACTTCGGAGCTGGGGCTCCCTTCGGTGGTTGCTGAGGGTAATGAACCAATTGCTGAATGGCTTTCAGCTGGGTCCGATTGGTCTGATTGATATAAGTGACCTGAACTCCCATCAGCCTTTCTGGTAATCAACTGTTCTTCCAGTTCTTGGTTGTAGCTCAGCTTGCATTCCTGCTTTCATTCAGATAAGTGATTTGCTGTTTTTTTTCCTCTGGTTGGATTTTCCTTGCTGGTTTGCTGCCTTGCAGTGGACTTCAGCCTGGTCCCCTTTTGGGGCCTGGCTCTGCAATTGTGCTCAGTTTGTGTGTGCACTTTTGCTCTGTTCCTATGTCACTTTTTATTTGCTCAATTGCGTTGTGTTACACCAGAGATCTGATTTAGGTGGTAGAGATCGTGTGATCTCAGGTTTTTTGTTAATCAGAAGTGTTGGTATTTTTGTCAGGGTTTTTTGGGTTGCAGTCAGAATTCTTTCCTATACTTTTCTATCTAGACAGAATTGGGCCCCAGCGTTTGCTCATTCTATTTTCTGTCTGTGTTCGGATTTTCTTCTTGTCTAACCGCCATTACATGTTTGGGGGCTTCCTATTTCTTTGTTATGGGGCGTCCCGGGTTTTTTTTGATGGACTTGTGAATTTTTGGTGTGCTATACCATTGAGGAATTTCTGGAATTCCGTGCCTCTGTGCGCACCCTGGGGAGAGCAAACAGCGACCCCTACCTGTGACACTGGTCACTGCTTCACAGTATGTATTATACGCTGCTCAAAAAAATAAAGGGAACACTCAAATAACACATCCTAGATATCAATGAATGAAATATTCTCATTGAATACTTTGTTCTGTACAAAGTTGAATGTGCTGACTACAAAATCACACAAAAATCATCGATAGAAATCAAATTTATTAACCAATGGAGGCCTGGATTTGGAGTCACACACAAAATTAACGTGGAATGTAATGTCCTTAAAACAAATCAAAATGAGGCTCAGTAGTGTGTGTGGCCTCCACATGCCTGTATGACCTCCCTGTACCTGTATGACCTCCCTACAACGCCTGAGTATGCTCCTGATGAGGCATTGGATGGTCTCCTGAGGGATCTCCTCCCAGACCGGGACTAAAGCATCCGCCAACTCCTGGACAGTCTGTGGTGCAACGTGACGTTGGTGGAGGGAGCGAGACATGATGTCCCAGATGTGCTCAATCGGATTCAGTTCTGGGGAACTGGCAGGCCAGTCCATAGCTTCAATGCCTTCATCTTGCAGGAACTGCTGACACATTCCAGCTGCATGAGGTCTGGCATTGTCCTACATTAAAAGGAACCCAGGGACAACCGAACCAGCATATGGTCTCACAAGGGGTCTGAGGATCTCATCTGGGTACCTAACGGCAGTCAGGCTACCTCTGGTGAGCACATGGAGGGCTGTGCGGCCCTCCAAAGAAATGCCACCCCACACCATTACTGAACCACTGCTAAACCGGTCATGCTGAAGGATGTTGCAGGCAGCAGATCACTCTCCATGGCGTCTCCAGACTCTGTCACGTCTATCACATGTGCTCAGTGTGAACCTGCATTCAACTAAGAAAAGCACAGGGCACCAGTGGCGAATTTGCCAATCCTGCTGTTCTGTGGCAAATGCTAAGCGTCCTGCACGGTATTGGGATGTGAGCACAACTCCCATCTGTGGACGTAGGGCACTCAGACCATATTCATGCAGTCAGTTTCTAACCGTTTGTGCAGACACATGCACATTTGTGGCCTGCTGGAGGTCATTTTGCAGGGCTCTGGCAGTGCTCCTCCTGTTCCTCTTTGCACAAAGGCGGAGGTAGATGTCCTGCTGCTGGGTTGTTGCCCTCCTACGGCCCCCTCCACATCTCCTGGTGTACTGGCCTGTTCCTGGTAGCGCCTCCAGCCTCTGGACACTACGCTGAGAGACACAGCAAACCTTCTTGCCATAGTTCGCATTGATGTGCCATCCTGGATGAGCTGCACTACTTGAGCCACTTGTGTGGGTTGTAGAGTCCGTCTCATGCTACCACGAGTGTGAAAGCACAGCCAACATTCAAAAGTGAACAAAACATCAGCCAGAAAGCATTAGTACTGAGATGTGGTCTGTGGTCCCCACCTGCAGAACCACTCCTTTATTGAGTGTGTGTTGATAATTGCCAATAATTTCAATGTGTTGTCTATTTCATTTGGACAATAGCATGTGAAATTGATTGTCAATCAGTGTTGCTTCCTAAGTAGACAGTTTGATTTCACAGAAGTTTGATTTACTTGGAGTTATATTTTGTTGTTTTAAGTGATCCCTTTATTTTTTTGATCAGCATAATATATAGAAGTACATTCATATGATAGGATTATATTCACAATGCATATAAGGGACGTGCATAAGAAGGATGTAAACAGATACTGTCATGATGTGACTCAACCCAAAGGGTGGTCAGTCAGCGACTCGGTGCAATGCTCCCACAACGGGATTGGGGGAGAAGAAGGACCTACCGATAGGGAATGAGGGATGGTCACCACCTGAGCTCAAACCTGAGCCTTTCCCTGCACCCCCTAATGCCCTATGTGGGTCCTTGCCCCCACTGCCATCAGGATACCTCATCCCTTGCTGTCACCTAACACTGCCCTGACTAGTGCACTGGCTGGCGTAGAGCGCTAGCCTAGCCACTGCAGATAATTTCACACAGGGGATAGTGACAAACACGAAAGGGATGGGGAAATAAACACTTAGTTTTGTCTGCTGCAAAGTACAGCACAACAGAATAAAGGCACCAGGACAATGAATCCAGAAGAAGCAACACTGCACCCAAAGAGCGCCTTACTCAGGCTTTGTCACTGAAGATTGCTCTATCACCGACAGTCAGCTGATGCATCAGGTGACCGTTTAAAGGATGGTGGGAGTGGTCACCACTCACATCAGCTGACCCAACAGCACTGCAATTAAACTAGATTGCCAGTGGGGGAAAACTGACCTTAACCCCCGCAGTCCTGAAAAGAAGCAAGTTTTAACTGAGTGGAACCAAGCTCCAACAAATCCAACAAATCCAAAAATGGATCGTGACAATACCCCCTTTAAATGAGGGGCCTCTGGACCCCCAACATCTGACCTCACCAGAAAACGACATACAGTGAGGATGCTTTGATCCACCAGAGTTCACCTTTGCAGTCACCTGATCCTCAGGTTTACGGGGAATGCAGCCCTATGGAGATGACAATAACAGGCCCCGGAGGCGCCACAAATCTCCTGAGCGCCGACCTGTGGAATGAGTTGTGTATGTGCATTACTAGGGGTATCCAGCTGGAAAGTCCCCTGGATGAGAATGGCAAACACCCCATACAGCCTGGAACTCAAGGTCCCAGTAGCATACTTCCCCCTGATGTTTTTGGTGGACACCCTCATGTATTTATTCACACACAGGTCCGGACCTGAACGTTTATTTCCATGCATGCGTTTGCCACAAGATGGTGAGCTCTTTATGTAACCAACAACAGAGACAATCCCCTGTGTCACCAAACTCATACCTCCAATAAACACAGAGGGAACCACCACCCTCTCCTAACCCCTCCTCCTAAGAGGACCCAACACTCAAGGTTAACTTGTGGTGAGGGTTGAGTCTTGCCTCTACTCCCTGGCAGTACTTCTGCTGCCACCACTGGAGAAGGGGTAGGTTGCAGAACGATGGCAGAGATCGTAGCTCCCGGGCAGCAGTCCTTACACGACTGGTCCCAGCTTACTACTTCCCTGGACCGCCAATCTCTGACCGGTTGTGTTTTTACAACCAAGGGAGACCTAAGATGATGGGAGTTGGCATACCCTCCAAGACGTAGCATGACAGGGACTCTTCATGACGAGTCCCTATATGCAGGTGTATATTATGTGCGACTTGGGTCACCCTCCCCTGCCTGAGTGGGACAGAGTCAATGGCCTGAATGGTTAGGGGTCTCGCTAGCATCCTACCACTCAGACAATGGGTCTAGACAAAGAGGAAATCCACCAAATTGACTCCCGCTCCACTGTCCACCAGCACCGGTATAGTCTCAGTTACCCCGCCAACCTCCACTTCAGCAGGGATGGTGCACTGAGATGAAAAAATTGAGGAAATATACACACCCTGGTCACCTCCCTCCACACGACCAGGGGGACGTGGCTTATGAGATGGTGATGGTACTTTGACTCGAGCTGGGCAGACACCGATGAAATGACCATGTAAGGAAAAAGATGAACAGCGCTCCATCCAGGTGAGTTCAGTAGAAAAAACTTTATTCAAGCCATCAAACACAACGTTTCGACCTGTTAAGGTCTTTTTCAAGTATATACTTGAAAAAGACCTTAACAGGTCGAAACGTTGTGTTTGATGGCTTGAATAAAGTTTTTTCTACTGAACTCACCTGGATGGAGCGCTGTTCATCTTTTTCCTTACATTGTATCTCCGAGTTGGTTCCTTGGATCTGGTACGTGCGCCCCACTGCTGAGAGTGCTGTCGACTGCTTCCTTTTTATCTTACCGATGAAATGACCAGTCTGCCCACAATAGAAACATGCCCCCATACCACGGCGAACCGCAGGCAACCCTGTTTGAGATGAGACTCCTCCCACCTGCATAGGTTTGTCCGTCTGCACTGACGTGTCCTCTACCCCAGAAAGGACAACGGGGGGGCAGATTTGGTGTATGTCTCTCCCTGAGGTGTCTACCCACACGGATAGCAAGGGCAGTGGTGGCTTCCAATGCAGGCCTGAAAAGAAAAAAGTTTTAACTGAATGGAATTAGTGCTGCCACAAATCCTAAAATGGATCGTGACAGGTACTCAGTAAAGTTAAAGTGTCTGTGTGCATATGTGATCTGATCTACTGCTGTAAAAGTTTCCACTAGCAAGTCATTGCAAAAAACATCTTAAATTAACCCTTCTCTGACATTAGACGTACTATCCCGTCCATAAAACCCGTGCCATTCTGCCCATGGACGGGATAGTACGTCATAGGCGATCAGCTGCGCTCCTGAGGGGAGCGCAGCTAATCGCCGCCGGGTGTCAGCTGATTATCACAGCTGACACCCGTGACTGTGTGTCAGGAGCGGTCACGGACCGCTCCCGGCACATTAACCCCTAGCACACCGCGATCAAACATGATCGCGGTGTACTGGGGGCACAGGGGAGGATCGCGCAGGGTGGGGGCTCCCTGCGCGCCCCCCTGAGACCCTCAGACCAGCGCGATGTGATCGCGCTGTTCTGAGGGCTTCCTCCCTCCCAGGACCCGGATCCAAGATGGCGCCGGGTCCTGGAGGGAGGCGGCTTCCTCAGTGCCTGCTGAGAGCAGGCACTGAGAAGCCTGCTGCACTGCCTGAGCGATCGCTGGTGTGACAGAGTGCTGTGCACACTGTCACACCAGCGATCTGATAAAATACAGTGATGTCCCACCCTGGGACAAAGTAAAAAAGTTAAAAAAATAAAAATAAACATGTTATAAAAAAAAATCCAAAATGAATAAAAAAAAAAAAAATATTCCCCAATAAATTCATTTCTTCCTGTAAATAAAAAAAACAAAACAATAAAAGTACACATATTTGGTATCGCCGCGTCCGTCACGACCCCCCCTATAAAACTGTCCCACTAGTTAACCCCTTTAGTGAACCCCTTAAAAAAAAAAAAAAACGAAGCAAAAAATCAATGCTTTATCATCATACCGCCGAACAAAAAGTGGAATAACGCGCAATCAAAAACACCGATATAAATAAACATGGTACCGCTGAAAACGTCATCTTGTCCCGCAAAAAACGAGCTGCCATACAGCATCATCAGAGGAAAAATAAAAAAGTTATAGCTCGCAGAATAAAGCGTTGCAAAAATAATTATTTTTTATATAAAATTGTTTTTATTCTATAAAAGCGCCAAAACATAAAAAAATGATATAAATGAGGTATCGCTGTAATCGTACTGACCCGAAGAATAAAACTGCTTTATCAATTTTACCACACACGGAACAATAAAAACGCCTCCCCAAAAGAAATTCATGAATTGCTGATTTTTGTTCATTCTAACCCCCCAAAAATCGAAATAAAAAGCGATCAAAAAATGTCACCTGCTCAAAAATGGTACAAATAAAAACGTCAACTCGTACCGCAAAAAATAAGACCTCATATTACTCTGTGGGCCAAAATATGCAAAAATTATAGCTCTCAAAATGTGGCGATGCAAAAAACTATTTTTGCAATAAAAAGCGTCTTTTAGCGTGACAGCTGCCAATCATAAAAACCCGCTATAAATAGTAAATCAAACCCCCCTTTATCACCCCCTTAGGGAAAAATAATAAAATTAAAAAAAAGTATTTATTTCCATTTTCCCATTAGGGTTAGGGTTAGGGTTGCGGCTAAAGTTAGGGTTAGGGTTGGCGCTAAAGTTAGGATTAGGGTTAGGGTTGGGTTAGGGGTGTGTTAGGGTTAGGTTTGTGGTTAGGGTTGGGACTAGGGTTAGGGGTGTGTTGGGGTTAGGGTTGGAGTTAGAATTGGGGGGTTTCCGCTGTTTAGGCACATCAGGGGCTCTCCAAATGTGACATGGCGTCTGATCTCAATTCCAGCCAATTCTGCGTTGAAAAAGTCAAACGGTGCTCCTTCACTTCTCAGCTCTGACATGCGTCCAAACAGTAGTTTATCCCCACATATGGGGTATCAGCGTACTCTGGACCCCAAGAGTTATTGTGCAATTTGTCCTATTTCTTCTGTTACCCTTGGGAAAATAAAAAACTGGGGGCGAAAATATCATTTTTGTACAAAAAAAATTATTTTTTTGTTTTTACGGCTGTACATTATAAACTTCTGTGAAGCACTTGGGGCTTCATAGCGCTCACCACACACCTAGATAAGTTCCTTGTGGGGTCTATTTTCCAAAATGGGGTCACTTGTTGGGATTTCCACTGTTTAGGCGCATCAGGGGCTCTCCAAATGCGACATGACGCCCCCAGACCATTCCATCAAAGTCTGCAATCCAAAACGTCACTACTTCCCTTCCGAGCCCCAACGTGTACCCATACAGTAGTTTTCTCCCACATATTGGGTATCAGCGTACTCAGGACAAATTGGACAACAACTTTTGGTGTCCAATTTCTCCTGTTACCTTTGTAAAAATAAAATATTGGGGGCGAAAAAATCATTTTTGTAAAAAAAAAAGATTTTTTATTTTTACGGCTGTGCGTTATAAACTTCTGTGAAGCACTTTGGGATTCAAAGTGCTCACCACACATCTAGATAATTTCCTTGTGGGGTCTATTTGCCAAAATGGGGTCACTTGTGGGGGGTTTCCACTGTTTAGGTGCATCAGGGGCTCTCCAAATGTGACATGACGCCCCCAGACCATTCCATCAAAGTCTGCAATCCAAAACGTCACTACTTCCCTTCCGAGCCCGACGTGTGCCCATACAGTAGTTTTCGCCCACATATTGGGTATCAGTGTACTCAGGACAAATTGGACAACAACTTTTGGGTTCCAATTTCTTCTGTTACCCTTGTGAAAATAAAATATTGGGGGCGAAAAAAATCATTTTTGTAAAAAAAAAAAAAAGATTTTTTATTTTACGGTTGTACGTTATAAACTTTAGTGAAACACCTGGGGGTTCAAAGTTCTCACCACACATCTAAATAAGTTCCTTGAGGGGTCTAGTTTCCAAAATGGTGTCAATTATGGGGGTTTCCACTGTTTAGGCAGATCAGGAGCTCTCTAAACACGACATGGCGTCCAGCCAATTCTGCGTTGAAAAAGTTAGACGGCGCTCCTTCCCTTCCAAACTCTGCCATGCACCCAAACAGTGGTTTACCCCCACATATGGGGTATCAGCGCACTCAGGACAAATTGCACAATAACTTTTGGAGTCTTGTTACCCTTGGAAAAATAAAAATTGGGGTGAAAAGATAATTTTTGTGGAAAAAATATGATTTTTAAATTTTACGGCTCTACGTTATAAACTTGTGTGAAGCACTTGGGGGTTCAAATTGCTCATCAAAAATCTAGATAAGTTCCTTAGGGGGTCTAGTTTCCCAAATGGGGTCATTTGTGGGGGTTTCCACTGTTCAGGCACATCAGGGGCTCTCCAAATGCAACATGGCATCCAAACTCAATTCCACCCAATTTTGGTTGGAAAAAGTCAAATGGTGCTCCTTCCATTCCGAGCTCTGCCGTGCGCCCAAACAGTGGTTCCCCCCACATATGGGGTATCAGCGTACTCAGGACAAATTGTACAACAACTTATGTGGTCCAATTTCTCCTGTTACCCTGGGAAAATAAAAAATTAGTGACTAAAAGATAATTTTTGTGGGAAAAAAATAGGATTTTTTATTTTCATGCCCGGGCATTATAAACTTGTGTGAAGCACTTGGGGGTTCAAAGTGCTCACCAAAGATCTAGATAAGTTCCTTAGGGGGTCTAGTTTCCAAAATGGGGTCACTTGTGGGGGGTTTCCACTGTTTAGGCTCATCTGGGGCACTGCAAACGGAACATGACCCCCATTAACGTCTGCATTCCAAAACGTTACTACTTCCTTTCCAAGCCCTGCCGTGCGCCCAAACAGTTTCCCCCCCCACATATGGGGTATCAGCGTACTCAGGACAAATTGGACAACAACTTTTGGGGTCCAATTTCCTTGGGAAAATTCAAAAATTTGGGACTAAAAAATCATTTTTGTGGAAAATTGATTTTTTTTTTTCACACCCAGGCTTTATAAACTTTTGTGAAACACTTGAGGGTTCAAAGTGCTCACAACAGATCTAGATAAGTACCTTAGGGGGTCTAGTTTCCAAAATGGTGTCACTTGTGGGGGGTTTCCACTGTTTAGGCGCATCAGGGGCTCTCCAAACGCGACATGGCATCCAATCTAAGTTCCAGCCAATTTTAGTTTGAAAAAGTCAAACGTCGCTCCTTCCCTTACGAGCTCTGCCGTGTGCCCAAACAGTGGTTTTCCCCCACATTTGGGGTATTGGCGTACTCAGGAGAAATTGCATAACAACCTTATCTGTCCATTTTCTCCTTTTACCCTTGTGAAAATAAAAAAAAGTTTGTAAAAGATAATTTTTGTGGCTAAAAAGTAAAATATTCATTTTTTCCTTCCACGATGCTTTAGTTACTGTGAAGCACCTGAAGGGTTAATAAACTTCTTGAATGTGGTTTTGAGTACCTTGAGGGGTGCAGTTTTTAGAATGGTGTCACTTTTGGGTATTTTCTGCCATATAGACCCCTCAAAGTGACTTCAAATGTGAGGTGGTCCCTAAAAAAAATGGCTTTGTAAATTTTGCTGTAAAAATGAGAAATCGCTGGTCAACTTTTAACCCTTATAACTTCCTAACAAAAAAAAATTTTGGTTCCAAAATTATGCTGATGTAAAGTAGACATGTGGGAAATGTTATTTCTTAACTATTTTGTGTGATATATTTCTCTGTTTTAAGGGAATAAAAATTCAAAGTTTGAAAATTGCAAAATTTTAAAAATTTTCGCCATATTTGCGTTTTTTTCAAAAATAAACGCAAGTTATATCGAAGAAATTTTACCACTAGCATGAAGTACAATATGTCATGAGAAAACAATCTCAGAATCGCAAAGATCCGTTGAAGCGTTCCAGAGTTATAACCTCATAAAGAGACAGTGGTCAGAATTGTAAAAATTGGCCCGGTCATTAACGTGCAAACCACCTTGGGGGTGAAGGGGTTAAGCGACATGAAAGAAATGCCTTTTGCAATAGTTTGTACCTGGGCTGTGAGTTTGAGGCTGTTGTGTCTCTCACGCCTGACATGAGGCATCTTTTAATAATTTGTTCTTTTATTGATGTTAAATAAAATCTCATTATTTTTACATGTACTCCATGTTCCCCTGTTTTTCTTCGGTTCTAGTCAATGGCCTTTGTTAAGGGGTTTCAGTCCAAGCCATTACTATCTGAGGTGGGCAAATTTTTCCTGCAATACTAATCCTGCAAAGTTTTTTTCAGCAGGCAAATACTATACACTATTTCTACTGCGGCACTTGTGCATCAAATGAAAAACCCGAATAGTTGGACTAAACTCCAGGGTCCAGAAACATTGTCTGCGGGTGACACCACTGCATCTTCCCCTGTTCTAATTGTACATTTTTCCCCTGTCCATGACACAGGTGAAGATGCCTCCCACTCTGCACCTGTCGTTGCACTCTTGCAACCACTGTCAGCAACCATGTCCATATCCTTATCCCAGCGCAGTGTTCAGTTGTCCCTACCACAGTCCTTCGAACGCAAGCGTAAATCCACAGCCACCCACCCACAGGCCACAATAATAAACAGCTACATTTCCAGACTGCTCGCCGTAGAAATATTGCTGTTTAGGCTTATGCAGACAGAAGCTTTCTGCACCTCACGATGGTGGCTGTCCCTTGGTACTCAATCCCCAGCTGCAACTATTTCTCCTGGTGTGCCGTCCTGCCCTTACACAAGCACGTGTCCCATAACATCAGCCATGTCCTGAATAAAAAATACTGTTACTGGAAAAGTCCACTTAACCATGGATACATGGAAAAGTGCTGGTGGGCAAGGACGCTACATTTCCCTGACGGAACACTAAGGGAGCATTGTGGATGTGGATCCAGTAATACTCTGGGACAGATCACTTGCTACCGATACCGAGGAGTGCGGACCTTGGCGCAATCAGAGTTTCCCCCACCTTCTATAGCAGTTAATGCACCTCCTCCTCACCCTCCATCTCAAAAACTTCAACATCAAGCCAGAAGCACAAAACACTGCCTCGGCCAAGCAACAACTAGCACTGCTGAAGCTAATCTGCTTAGGTGACAAACCGTACACCGCAACAGAGTTGGTTTAAGGTCTAACAGACCAGACTGATATGTGGCTGCCACTCCTGAACCTAAAACCCAGCATGGTTGTGTGACAACGGCCATAACCTGCTGGTGGCTCTGGAGCTTGGCAACCTAGAACAAGTACCATGCCTGGCCCAAATGCTCATCTTTTGTGTTTTTAATAACTTTAAGGTTTTTCATGCTATTTTAATCTGTAACCAGCATCAAAAAATCATCTCCATATATGGATTTCTAAATAAATTCAATTCCATAAGCAAAAGAGTGTCATCATCACTAATTTGTACATTACCCGAAGGTATGCTCTACATCTGTTGTTCGTTTGGGATCCCCACCTGAAGAGGGAAGCGCCCCTGAATTTTCTTTTCTCACGTTCTCCTTTGGAGTTGTGAATAGAGCAGGACTAACTCAACTCAACACGAATCGGAAGGGCAGCACGCCACGAGGTTGGATCCCAACTTGTTACTAAGATTTAACATAGTGTTCTGCCAATCCTACACAATCTCTACAGGTAAGCACATATATACATGTGTATCACCCCTACCCTTCATATGACAGTTATTGCGCTTAGTTAGCACGCTCTTGTTTTCTCTCAATCACTTCAGCCTTCTGCCAAAACCCCTATATAATCCCAGTACTTTAGAAAGACTGTGCTTGCCTTACTTACACCATTATCATATTAGGGTATCATTCTTATGGTCTGTTGTCCCTGTTGCTCTTGCATTCTGGGGGTAAGTAGTTTGTGCTAATTTTGTTTTAGAATATGTTGGTAAGCCCCTCTTAGTACTCAACTGTAATGATACTACGGAAATGCTCACTTTCAAAGTACCTTCTAGAACTTTCCATTCACACACACACACACACTGAGCTCTGCTACACTCGCTGTGGGTATTTGACCCCCTCCTTCTTCCCCCCTGTCACAGCTGTGAGCCCTTTCTCCCTCTGCCTGCATATGTAATACTAAATCCCTCCTACTCTTCCCTCAGGAATGTGTTAATTAGCAAAAACCAGTCCTTTGTCTGCCCCATGTGCTCTGTCATCTAAGATAGAGTTAAGTTAAGATCTAACTATTAGGGCATATCTTGACCCCAGTTGGTGTTATGAGTATGAAAATTACATATTTGGGATGTGCTTCGATGGAGCTCCCCACCCTGTAGTTTTCTAGACTCCAGCTTCAACAGAATCGAAGAAATGGATTCCTACTTCATCGGTTCATAC
This sequence comes from Oophaga sylvatica, assembly GCA_033576555.1. Lineage (NCBI taxonomy): Eukaryota > Metazoa > Chordata > Amphibia > Anura > Dendrobatidae > Oophaga > Oophaga sylvatica. The sequence continues at coordinate 63,541 of JARQOD010000688.1, forward strand.
AGGTACTTCGAGTTTGAACTTAAATGAACGCCAACGTGATGCTGAGTAAGATGATATGTTATTCATCCCTATACTAGGTTCCCTCCCCGAGATATGATACTTATGAGTTTTCAATATATGTTAGCCCCTCTGAGAAAAAAGGAGGGCTCCCATAACTCAGCCCCTCAGTGATGTCATTACCAGGGGGTATAAGATAGTGCAAGCTCATTTTGCAGCAGCATTTTCCCTGGAAACCTGATGCAGCGAAGCTCTGTGATGCACTTTTATGTATCGCCCCTCCCTCGCACCACATGGTCTGCTGTGAAATGACTTAAGCAATTGTAAGTGCCATTCTTCTTTAAATCGCTGTTATTTTGTAACTGTTTTGTACATATTTCAATTGTCTGCCTTTGTAATATATTTTATACCTTTTGGCAGCGAAGTGTGTTCTGGGCTTGCTGGGTAGTGACGGAATGGGTTTTATAAGCTGCAGCTGGGAGTAGTTATATTTCCCTTGCTGCAGCGTGCCTAATAGCCAGTACACATCCAAGCGGCCCGACTGACCTGAGGGTAAGGGGGGTGTCAGAGAGCTGCATGTTCCAAACTGGAACTAGTAAGTGGGATATGCATAAAACCCTGCAGTTCGTGACGTATTGGTGGCAGAGGTGGAAAAACTAAAAATATATTCCCCCCTGCGATTGATATTGATATAATATATATATTGATTAATTTTCATCACAATTGGTGGCAGCAGTGGGAGCATAAACTGCATCACCTGTGCCATTCATCACATATTGGTGGCAGAGAGGTGGGATTATAGAGCATTAGTGATCTGATCTGAGCAATCATTCCTCTCACTAAAAACTTGCACGGTTCTTGCGGGGACCCAGCAGCAAAAGTTTTGGAGAACAAACTCAGTGTTTATTAGTCCTGAGACAATAGTGTGTACTTGCGATTACCCCCTCCCTTCTCTTTGTTTTTCTGTCCTATCTTTAATTTGGCAACCATGGTTAAGCAGGGAGTAGCTTATTATAAGCGGCAGTCCAAGGACATCCTTATTACCCTGTGCACATTGAGCCAGATCAACGCCACCGACAAAACCAAGGAACAGCTGGTCGAGGCTCTAGTGCAACTGGAAGAGAGTCAGGACCGTCCCAGGGCCCAGTGGATGCAGAAGACACCACCAGTGCCAATGGTGCAGCTGCGGAGGTCCAGTTGGTGCAGTCCGGCCTTACCGGCAGCCAGGGGCGGTGGACAGCTATCTGCAACTGGCCTTACAACACTGCCCCACAGGTGATATGGACAGACTTCTGCAGCTGATCCAGCAAGCTCAAGAGAGAGCCGAGCAACGAGAGGCTGAGAAAGCCGAGCGTCAAGCCCAGCGAGAGGCCGAGCAGCGAGAGGCAGAGAGAGCCGAGCGGCAAGCTCAGAGAGACCATGAACTGCGGCAAGTCCAACTCAGGGCAGGACCATCTACAGCCTGGAGCAGTGAGTCCAGCAATGCTCCGTCTCCTCAAGCCCCGCCAGAGCACTTTCCTGTGATGGAGAAGGACGGGGACTACGACACTTTTCTGTGTGCATTTGTGAAAGCCTGCAGACCATACCAGCTGCCTGAGAACCAATGGGCCAGGTACTTTACCCCCAGGCTAAAAGGCAAAGCTCTGGAGGCATTTACGTCTCACCCACCAGGCCAAGATGGTGACTATGAGGCCATGAAGCAGGCCCTGATAAAGAAGTACCAGCTAACTCCTGAGGTTTACCATAGAAAGTTCCGGAACCTCCAACGTTGCCCACACGACAGTTACAGCGATGTGGTGCATGGACTCAGGACCCATTTTGACCAGTGGAACCAAGGACTGTCAGCGACCACCTTTGAGCAGCTGAGGGACCGGATGATCAAAGACCAGTTCCTACATCTTTGCCCAGCTGAGGTGCGACAGTTTGTGATGGTCCGAGAGCCAAAAGATGCGGACAAAGCAGTGTAGATCGCCGACACCTATGAGGCCAACCGGAAACCAGAGGTGCGGAAGCCAGTCATCGCCAGCTTGAGAGCGGGTAAGCCTGCAATCAACCCCAGTGCCCCTGCCAGCCTACACACTGGATGACCTGTCCTATTTGCCAATGCCAGGCCCACATCAGACCCTCGCCAGTGTTTTTCCTGCAAACGGACTGGAAATATCAGCGCCACCTGTCCGGAGAAGCAGAACTCCCCAGCCAAGGCCTCCGGGTCTAATGCAGCAGTACTTTTGGTGTGTGCGGTGGTTGGGAGGGTCGATGACAATGTGCAGCAAGTCTGCGTGGGGGACTGTCTCGCTAGGGGCCTCAAGGACTCCAGGCTGAACGAATCCTCATCCGACCCGAACTGGCAGACCCTGAAGAGATTATTCCGGGGAAAACCCTGACTGTCACCGGGATTGGGGTCGTCCGCTGTCCCTTGAACATGGTCCGGGTTTTCATCGATTAGGGTGTGGGGGGCGGGGTTAAGGAGGTGAGGTTGACCGATAACTTGCCCACTGATGTTTTATTGGGGACTGATTTGGGGAGGATGGTTGCATATTATGTCCCTGACACCCCTCCCCAATCTGATAATAAGGGTGATGCTAATGCTGATGATGATAATAATGGGAAACTGTATGTGTTACCTGACAATGCTTTACCGAGCAATAATGCATCCGATAACCATTTTTTCCCTAGGGATGATGATGATCGTGATGTAAATGTGCAGGCTGTGTCTGCTAATCACTTTTCTGAAAAGGTTGATGTGTCCACAGGTGCAGGGGTGCTCAGCCACGTCACTCTGCGGGGTGATATGGCTGAGGAACCCCTAACAGGAGCAAGCGACGGTGCTAAAGGAAATGGGGAGGTGCAAGGGAACCGTGAGGAAGGTGATGCCATGCAACTGACCATTGCCTCCGAGGAAGGTAACTGAGGAAGGTAACTGACCCATAAATAGCACTGCTCCTGGAGTGTTGGGGGTGGATGGGGAGGTAGAACCCATAGCAGCGCCGGCTGATGGGTCTGTAGAAATCCCTGGGGAGACAGCCTACGTAACCACAGTCACCCGCAGTCAGAGTGCCTGGAATGCAGGTAATGCCCTGCCTTTCGGTCCCTCCTCTGTCAGAGAAGTAACTGAACCAGAGATGGACCCTGAGCAGGTCCCAGAGGGTCCCAGTAAGAAAGGGACCTTGACATCCCTTCTAGCTGCCTCCAGCCAGGAGTTCCAGGCCGCTCTGCACTCAGGTGCGAGCCTGGTGAACTTGAAACGCCTCACCGAGACGCCCACCTCTGTGGCTGATAAGGAGAGGGTGTTCTGGGAACAAGGAAGGTTGTACCGGGAGGCAGTACCCAGAGAATACCAAAAGGAGTGGTTGAGAGAAAGACAGCTGGTCATCCCCTGTCAATTCAGGGGTGAGCTGTTGCAGATTGCCCATGAGATCCCACTTGCTGGACACTTGGGGATCAGCAAAACTAAGGCCCGGCTGTCCCAACACTTCTATTGGCCCAAGATGGGGACAGACGTAACAAACTACTGCGACTCCTGCCAAAGAGTGGGAAGGCAGGGCCTGCTCTTAAGGCTCCCCTGATCCCTTTGCCAGTGATAGAGGATCCTTTCCAGAGGATCGCGGTGGACATTGTGGACCCACTGGCCATCCCCAGCAGCTCTGGAAAGCAATACTTCCTGAAAGTGGTAGACTATGCTACCCGGTACCCGGAGGCAGTGGCTCTGTCCTCAACTAGGGCGGATAA
>JARQOD010000688.1:67366-130051 GCA_033576555.1 Oophaga sylvatica
TACAATAATATATGCCTGACAGGAGCCCGTACAGTCTGTATCTACAATAATATATACCTGACAGGAGCCCGTATAGTCTGTATCTACAATAATATATACCTGACAGGAGCCCATACAGTCTGTATCTACAATAATATATGCCTGACAGGAGCCCGTACAGTCTGTATCTACAGTAATATATACCTGACAGGAGCCCATACAGTCTATATCTACAATAATATATACCTGACAGGAGACCATACAGTCTGTATCTACAATAATATATACCTAACAGGAGCCCATACAGTCTGTATCTACAATAATATATACCTGACAGGAGCCCATATAATCTGTATCTACAATAATATATACCTGACAGGAGCCCATACAGTCTGAATCTACAATAATATATACCTGACAGGAGCCATATAATCTGTATCTACAATAATATATACCTGACAGGAGCCATACAGTCTGTATCTACAATAATATACACCTGACAGGAGCCCATACAGTCTATATCTACAGTAATATACACCTGACAGAGCCCATACAGTCTGTAAATTCAAATTCAAATTCAAAGAAGCTTTATTGGCAGGACTAAATACACATTAGTTTTGCCAAAGCAAGTGTACAAAAGGGGGATAGGGATAGGGATGTTGAGTAGGGGCAGATCCAGGGTGGGGGCTATAGAAGTCCATGGCATAGGGAGGGGTCATGGGGGCGCAGGTCCAGGGTGGGGGCTATAAAAGTCCATGGCATAGGGTGGGGTGATGGGGGCAGATCCGGGGTGGGGGCTATAGAAGTCCATGGCATATCATAGTTCTCTTTCTCGCAGTCTATGACATTCGCTCACATACCGCGCTGCTATCTCCGCTGCTCTCTCTTCTTCCCCCAGCAAGATATGTGTTTTCTCTTCCTCCTCATGGTGATGAAATCCGGGAAGAGATGTGAGAGTCTCCTGAAGTGAGTGTCCCTCACTGCTGAGTATTTGGAGCAGTGTAGCAGGAAGTGGGTTTCATCCTCTATGGCCTCCTGGTCACAGTGTTGGCATAGTCTTTCCTCCCTGGGCTTGTAGCTCTGCCTGTGTCGGCCGGATTCGATGGCCAGACTGTGAGCGCTGAGTCTATACCGGCTCAGGATCTGGCGGTCTCTGGGGTCCGGGAGTTTATCCAGGTATGGGGCCAGACTGTAGTCTCTCTGTAGACTCCGGTACATGGTCAGTTTCTGGGAGCTGATGATGTCGTTCTTCCAGTCACTGACATACCTCTCCTGGCCTTCGTCTACCATCTTCCTGATTTCGGCTTTTGTCAGGTTGTTGTGATTGGTGTTCTAGTCAGGTTGGGTTTGGGTGAGCTGATCCGAGGGTCCTAGTTTTTCTGTTTCACCTACGTGTGTCAGGGCTTTATGGTGATGGGAGCTTGGATTGCTCCTACGTGGTGAGCCCGGAATGACAGTGCCCTCTTTAGAACCGTTAGGTGTAGAGGGAATCTGCCCAGCTCGGCCCGGCAGGCACTGTTGGAGGTGCTCCGATGGACTTGGAGAAGGTGCTTGCAGAATTCCAGGTGGAATATTTCTGTTGGGCTGGAATCCCATCTTGACCAGTCTGGGTAGGTGTGAGGACCCCAGACTTCACTGCCATACAGGAGGATTGGGGCGATGACCGAGTCGAAGATTTTTAACCAGACCCTCACTGGTGGCTTCAGATGGTAAAGTTTCCTTCGGATGCCATAGAAGGTTTTACATGCCTTGTCTTTCAGGGTCTCTATGGCTTGTTTGAAGCTTCCTGACCGGTGAATCTCTAGGCCCAGGTAGGTATATTTGTCTGTTCCTGTAAGGGCGCAGTTGTTGAGGACAAATGAAGGGTGCTGGTCTAATTTTCTCTTTCTCCTCTGGAACACCATGATGTTGGTTTTCTTTAGGTTGACCGGTAGTGCCCAGGTGGAGCTGAATTTTTCTAAGATTTTCAGGTTGTCTTGGAGGCCTTTCTCGGTTGGTGACAGAAGCAGCAGGTCATCTGCATACAGCAGGAATTTCACCTGGGTGTCGTGGAGGGTGGGACCTGGTGCTGTGGAAGATTCCAGAGCAGTAGCCAGCTCGTTGATGTAAATGTTGAAGAGCGTTGGACTTAGGCTGCAGCCTTGTCTGACTCCACGGCTCTGCTGGAAATAAGCCGTTCTTTTACCGTTCACACTCACACTGCAGAGGTTCTCGGTGTAGGAGCTTTTGATAACATCGTAGGTCTTTCCTCCTATTCTGCTCTCCAGCAGTTTCAGGAATAAGCCCGGGTGCCACACCGAATCAAAGGCCTTTTTAAAGTCCACGAAACAGGCGTATATCTTCCCGTTCTTTGTATTGTGGACGTGTCTCTGAATGAGGCTGTGCAGGGTATAGATGTGGTCAGTGGTGCGGTGGTTTGGCATGAACCCTGCTTGGCTCTTGCTGAGGACGTTATGTTCGGTGAGAAAACTGAGGATCCTCTTGTTCAGGATGCTGTTGAACAGTTTCCCCAGGTTGCTGCTGACACATATGCCTCTGTAGTTGGCTGGGTCATACCTGTCCCCATTCTTGTGGATGGGTGTGATGAGGCCTTGGTTCCAGGTACGAGGGAAGTAGCCGGCACTTAGCACAATATTGAAGAGTTTAACCATTGCAGCCTGTATTTCTGGTGGGCTGTACTTCAGCATTTCTGGTAGGATTCCATCCAGGCCACTGGCTTTTCTACATTTTATGTAAGAGATTCTCTCTGCTACTTCCTGTAATGTAATAGGTGTATCCATGGGGTTTTGGAAATTTTTTACTTTTCCCTCCATTGCTTTTAGTTTTGCCATTATGCTTTCCTGTTCTTGGCTTAGTTCTTCCTTTGGGATGTCTTTATAGAGGTCTCTGAAGTACTGGAGCCAGATGTTGCCATTTTGGATATGGATGTTGTTTTTCTTGTCTTTTGTGCCCATGTGGTTCCATAGTTCCCAGAAGGAATTGTCTTGAAGAGCATCTTGGAGTTGGTTAAGCTTGGTAGAGATGTAACTCTGCTTCTTCCTCCTGAGGATGGTTTTGTACTGTCTTTGTATGGTTTCATAGGCTTCCCTCAGACCAGGGTGGTTGGGGTCTCTATGTTTCTTGTTTGAGGCTGTTCTCAGGGTCTTCCGTACGGCTTTACATTCTCTGTCAAACCAACCGTTGGTCTGTTTTTCTTTTGGTCTCTTGTAGTCAACTTTTTTAAGGTCGGACAGTCTGGCCATTGCATAGAATATATTGTTGAGGTCTTTTGTAGCTTGACTCACTCCCTTTGGGTTAGGCTGGTACTCGTAGTTGTAGAAGTGGTGGAGCATCCGCTGTATTTCTGGTCTGCTGAGAGCCTCTTTGTACTTTAGTGCCGACGTTTTGGACCATTTATATGATGGAGGCCGCTTGAAGAGGCCGCTATGCTGTGGCTTTTGAGTGGGTGGTTTCTCTGTAGATTTCAAGTACAGAAGAAGTTGGCTGTGGTCTGACAGGTGCGTTTGTGGGGTGACTATGAAGGCGCTGATATTTGCCCGGCTCATGTCTGTAATGGCATAATCTACTACACTCCTCCCTACATGGGAGTTTAGTGTATACCTCCCTAAAGAGTCTCCTTTGGTACGTCCATTAAGAATATGAAGTCCTAAACTTCTACATACATTCAGGAGCTTTTTACCACTTTTGTTGACTGTACTGTCATAGCTGTTTCTCTCTGTGTGTACTGAGTCTTGGCCGTCTTTCTCTGCTCCAAATATGTAGATGTTCCCATCTGTGGTCAGGAAGTCGTTTTCTCTCCCTGTTCTTGCGTTGAGGTCTCCAAAGTTGAGAACTTTGCCCAGGGCCTGATAGTGGGCGGCTTCTCTTTGTAAGATCTCGAAGCTCTCTGGATTGAAGTAGGGGACTCTGGCGGTGGTATATAGGTGGCGCAGAGGTGGACATCAGACTGAGCGGTGAGGATGGAGCTGCTGATCCTGATCCATATGTGGCTGCTTCCTCTCTTCACCGGTTTGATGTATTGGTGGAGCTCGTCTTTATACCAGATCAGTATTCCTCCTGAGCTCCGGCCCTGTTTGATGTTTTTATTTTTCAGGGCAGGGACAGAGATTTCCCTGTATCTGATGGGCGCCAGTAATATATGCCTGACAGGAGCCGTACAGTCTGTATCTACAATAATATATACCTGACAGGAGCCCATACAGTCTATATCTACAATAATATATACCTGACAGGAGACCATACAGTCTATATCTACAATAATATATACCTGACAGGAGCTCGTACAGTCTATATCTACAATAATATATACCTGACAGGAGCCCGTACAGTCTATATCTACAATAATATATACCTGACAGGAGCCCATATAATCTGTATCTACAATAATATATGCCTGACAGGAGCCCGTACAGTCTGTATCTACAATAATATATGCCTGACAGGAGCCCATACAGTCTGTATCTACAATAATATATACCTGACAGGAGCCCGTACAGTCTATATCTACAATAATATAAACCTGACAGGAGCCCGTACAGTCTATATCTACAATAATATATACCTGACAGGAGCCCATATAATCTGTATCTACAATAATATATGACTGACAGGAGCCCGTACAGTCTGTATCTACAATAATATATACCTGACAGGAGCCCATATAATCTGTATCTACAATAATATATACCTGACAGGAGCCCATACAGTCTGTATCTACAATAATATACTCCTGACAGGAGCCCATACAGTCTGTATCTAAAGTAATATACACCTGACAGGAGCCCATATAATCTGTATCTACAATAATATATACCTGACAGGAGCCCATACAGTCTGTATCTACAATAATATACACCTGACAGGAGCCCATACAGTCTATATCTACAGTAATATACACCTGACAGAGCCCATACAGTCTGTATCTACAATAATATATGCCTGACAGGAGCCCGTACAGTTTGTATCTACAATAATATATACCTGACAGGAGCCCATACAGTCTATATCTACAATAATATATACCTGATAGGAGACCATACAGTCTATATCTACAATAATATATACCTGACAGGAGCCCGTACAGTCTATATCTACAATAATATATACCTGACAGGAGCCCGTACAGTCTATATCTACAATAATATATACCTGACAGGAGCCCATATAATCTGTATCTACAATAATATATGCCTGACAGGAGCCCGTACAGTCTATATCTACAATAATATATACCTGACAGGAGCCCGTACAGTCTATATCTACAGCAATATATACCTGACAGGAGCCTGTACAGTCTGTATCTACAATAATATATACCTGACAGGAGCCCATACAGTCTATATCTACAATAATATATACCTGACATGAGACCATACAGTCTGTATCTACAATAATATATACCTGACAGGAGTCCGTACAGTCTATATCTACAATAATATATACCTGACAGGAGCCCGTACAGTCTATATATACAATAATATATACCTGACAGGAGCCCTTACAGTCTGTATCTACAATAATATACAGGTCCTTCTCAAAAAATTAGCATATAGTGCTAAATTTCATTATTTTTCATAATGTAATGATTAAAATTAAACTTTCATATATTTTAGATTCATTACACACCAACTGAAATTTGTCAGGTCTTTTATTGTTTTAATACTGATGATTTTGGCATACAGCTCATGAAAACCCAAAAATCCTGTCTCAAAAAATTAGCATATCAAGAAAAGGTTCTCTAAACGAGCTATTACCCTAATCTTCTGAATCAACTAATTAACTCTAAACACATGCAAAAGATTCCTGAGGCTTTTAAAAACTCCCTGCCTGGTTCATTACTCAAAACCGCCATCATGGGTAAGACTGCCGACCTGACTGATGTCCAGAAGGCCATCATTGACACCCACAAGCAAGAGGGTAAGACCCAGAAAGAAATTTCTGAACAATTAGGCTGTTCCCAGAGTGCTGTATCAAGGCACCTCAATGGGAAGTCTGTTGGAAGGAAACAATGTGGCAGAAAACGCTGTACAACGAGAAGAGGTGACCGGACCCTGAGGAAGATTGTGGAGAAGGACCGATTCCAGACCTTGGGGGACCTGCGGAAGCAGTGGACTGAGTCTGGAGTAGAAACATCCAGAGCCACCGTGCACAGGCGTGTGCAGGAAATGGGCTACAGGTGCTGCATTCCCAGGTAAAGCCACTTTTGAACTAGAAACAGAGAAGCAGCACTGGGCTACAGAGAAGCAGCACTGGACTGTTGCTAAGTGGTCTCAAGTACTTTTTTCTGATGAAAGCAATTTTTGCATGTCATTCGGAAATCAAGGTGCCAGAGTCTGGAGGAAGACTGGGGAGAAGGAAATGCCAAAATGCCTGAAGTCCAGTGTCAAGTACCCACAGTCAGTGATGGTGTGGGGTGCCATGTCAGCTGCTGGTGTTGGTCAACTGTGTTTCATCAAGGGCAGGGTCAATGCAGCTAGCTATCAGGAGATTTTGGAGCACTTCATGCTTCCATCGGCTGAAATGCTTTATGGAGATGAAGATTTCATTTTTCAGCACGACCTGGCACCTGCTCACAGTGCCAAAACCACTGGTAAATGGTTTACTGACCATGGTATTACTGTGCTCAATTGGCCTGCCAACTCTCCTGACCTGAACCCCATAGAGAATCTGGGGGATATTGTGAAGAGAAAGTTGAGAGACACAAGACCCAACACTCTGGATGAGCTTAAGGCCGCTATCGAAGCATCCTGGGCCTCCATAACACCTCAGCAGTGTCACAGGCTGATTGCCTCCATGCCACGCCGCATTGAAGCAGTCATTTCTACAAAAGGATTCCCGACCAAGTATTGAGTGCATAACTGAACATTATTATTTGATGGGTTTTTTTTATTTTGTTTTAAACACTTTTATTTTATTGGACGGATGAAATATGCTAATTTTTTGAGACAGGATTTTTGGGTTTTCATGAGCTGTATGCCAAAATCATCAGTATTAAAACAATAAAAGACCTGAAAAATTTCAGTTGGTGTGTAATGAATCTAAAATATATGAAAGTTTAATTTTAATCATTACATTATGGAAAATAATGAAATTTAGCACTATATGCTAATTTTTTGAGAAGGACCTGTATACCTGACAGGAGCCCATACAGTCTATATCTACAATAGTATATACCTGACAGGAGCCCATACAGTCTATATCTACAGCAATATATACCTGACAGGAGCCCGTACAGTCTATATCTACAGTAATATATACCTGACAGGAGCCCATACAGTCTGTATCTACAGTAATATATACCTGACAGGAGCCCGTACAGTCTATATCTACAATAATATATACCTGACAGGATCCTGTACAGTCTGTATCTACAATAATATATACCTGACAGGAGACCATACTGTCTGTATCTACAGTAATATATACCTGACAGGAGCCCATACAGTCTGTATCTACAATAATATATACCTGACAGGAGCCCATACAGTCTGTATCTACAATAATATATATCTGACAAGAGACCATACAGTCTGTATCTACAATAATATATACCTGACAGGAGACCATACAGTCTGTATCTACAATAATATATCAAATTCAAATTCAAATTCAAAGAAGCTTTATTGGCAGGACTAAATACACATTAGTTTTGCCAAAGCAAGTGTACCAAAGGGGGATAGGGATAGGGATGTTGAGTAGGGGCAGATCCAGGGTGGGGGCTATGGAAGTCCATGGCATAGGGAGGGGTGATGGGGGCGCAGGTCCAGGGTGGGGGCTATAAAAGTCCATGGCATAGGGAGGGGTGATGGGGGCAGATCCGGGGTGGGGGCTATAGAAGTCCATGGCATATCATAGTTCTCTTTCTCGCAGTCTATGACATTCGCTCACATACCGCGCTGCTATCTCCGCTGCTGTCTCTTCTTCCCCCAGCAAGATATATGTTTTCTCTTCCTCCTTCATGGTGATGAAATCCGGGAAGAGATGTGAGAGCCTCCTGAAGTGAGTGTCTCTCACTGCTGAGTATTTGGAGCAGTGTAGCAGGAAGTGAGTTTCGTCCTCTATGGCCTCCTGGTCACAGTGTTGGCATAGTCTTTCCTCCCTGGGCTTGTAGCTCTGCCTGTGTCGGCCGGATTCGATGGCCAGACTGTGGGCGCTGAGTCTATACCGGCTCAGGATCTGGCGGTCTCTGGGGTCTGGGAGTTTCTCCAGGTATGGGGCCAGACTGTAGTCTCTCTGTAGACTCCGGTACATGGTCAGTTTCTGGGAGCTGATGATGTCGTTCTTCCAGTCACTGACATACCTCTCCTGGCCTTCGTCTACCATCTTCCTGATTTCGGCTTTTGTCAGGTTGTTGTGATTGGTGTTCTGGTCAGGTTGGGTTTGGGTGAGCTGTTCCAAGGGTCCTAGTTTTTCTGTTTCACCTACGTGTGTCAGGGCTTTATGGTGATGGGAGCTTGGATTGCTCCTACGTAGGTGAGCCCGTAATGACAGTGCCCTCTTTAGAACCGTTAGGTGTAGAGGGAATCTGCCCAGCTCGGCCCGGCAGGCACTGTTGGAGGTGCTCCGATGGACTTGGAGAAGGTGCTTGCAGAATTCCAGGTGGAATATTTCTGTTGGGCTGGAATCCCATCTTGACCAGTCTGGGTAGGTGTGAGGACCCCAGACTTCACTGCCATACAGGAGGATTGGGGCGATGACCGAGTCGAAGATTTTTAACCAGACCCTCACTGGTGGCTTCAGATGGTAAAGTTTCCTTCGGATGCCATAGAAGGTTTTACATGCCTTGTCTTTCAGGGTCTCTATGGCTTGTTTGAAGCTTCCTGACCGGTGAATCTCTAGGCCCAGGTAGGTATATTTGTCTGTTCCTGTAAGGGCGCAGTTGTTGAGGACAAATGAAGGGTGCTGGTCTAATTTTCTCTTTCTCCTCTTGAACACCATGATGTTGGTTTTCTTTAGGTTGACCGGTAGTGCCCAGGTGGAGCTGAATTTCTCTAAGATTTTCAGGTTGTCTTGGAGGCCTTTCTCGGTTGGTGACAGAAGCAGCAGGTCATCTGCATACCTGACAGGAGACCATACAGTCTGTATCTACAGTAATATATACCTGACAGGAGCCCATACAGTCTACATCTACAGTAATATATACCTGACAGGAGCCCGTACAGTCTATATCTACAATAATATATACCTGACAGGAGCCCATACAGTCTGTATCTACAATAATAAATACCTGAGAGGAGACCATACAGTCTGTATCTACAATAATATATACCTGACAGGAGACCATACAGTCTGTATCTACAATAATGTATACCTGACAGGAGCCCATACAGTCTATATCTACAGTAATATATACCTGACAGGAGACCATACAGTCTATATCTACAGTAATATATACCTGACAGGAGCCCATACAGTCTATATCTACAATAATATATACCTGACAGGAGCCCGTACAGTCTATATCTACAGTAATATATACCTGACAGGAGCCCGTACAGTCTATATCTACAATAATATATACCTGACAGGAGACCATACAGTCTGTATCTACAATAATATATACCTGACAGGAGACCATATCTACAGTAATATATACCTGACAGGAGCCCATACAGTCTGTATCTACAATAATATATACCTGACAGGAGGCATACAGTCTGTATCTACAATAATATATACCTGACAGGAGACCATACAGTCTGTATCTACAATAATATATACCTGACAGGAGACCATACAGTCTGTATCTACAGTAATATATACCTGACAGGAGCCCATACAGTCTGTATCTACAATAATATATACCTGACAGGAGACCATACAGTCTGTATCTACAATAATATATACCTGACAGGAGACCATACAGTCTGTATCTACAATAATATATACCTGACAGGAGACAATACAGTCTGTATCTACAGTAATATATACCTGACAGGAGCCCATACAGTCTGTATCTACAATAATATATACCTGACAGGAGCCCGTACAGTCTATATCTACAATAATATATACCTGACAGGAGCCCGTACAGTCTATATCTACAATAATATATACCTGACAGGAGCCCGTACAGTCTGTATCTACAGCAATATATACCTGACAGGAGCCCGTACAGTCTATATCTACAATAATATATACCTGACAGGAGCCCATACAGTCTGTGTTTACAATAATATATACCTGACAGGAGCCCATATAATCTGTATCTACAATAATATATACCTGACAGGAGCCCGTACAGTCTATATCTACAATAATATATACCTGACAGGAGCCCATACAGTCTGTGTTTACAATAATATATACCTGACAGGAGCCCATATAATCTGTATCTACAATAATATGTACCTGACAGGAGCCCGTACAGTCTGTATCTACAAAAATATATACCTGACAGGAGCCCATACAGTCTATATCTACAGTAATATAAACCTGACAGGAGCCCATCCAGTTTATATATTCAATAATATATACCTGACAGGAGCCTGTACAGTCTATATCTACAATAATATATACCTGACAAGAGACCATACAGTCTGTATCTACAATAATATACACCTGACAGGAGCCCGTACAGTCTATATCTACAGTAATGTATACCTGACAGGAGCCCGTACAGTCTATATCTACAATAATATATACCTGACAGGAGCCCGTACAGTCTATATCTACAATAATATATACCTGACAGGAGCCCGTACAGTCTAGATCTATAATAATATAGACCTGACAGGAGCCCGTACAGTCTGTATCTACAGTAATATATACCTGACAGGAGCCCGTACAGTCTGTATCTACAGTAATATATACCTGACAGGAGCCCGTACTGTCTATATCTACAGTAATGTATACCTGACAGGAGCCCGTACAGTCTTTTATATACAGTAATATATACCTGACAGCAGCCCATACAGTCTATATCTACAATAATATACACCTGACAGGAGCCCGTACAGTCTGTATCTACAGTAATATATACCTGACAGGAGCCCATACAGTCTATATCTACAATAATATAAACCTGCCAGGAGCCCATACAGTCTATATCTACAATAATATATACCTGACAGGAGCCCGTACAGTCTATATCTACAATAATATATACCTGACAGGAGTCCATACAGTCTATATCTACAATAATATATACCTGACAGGAGCCCGTACAGTCTATAGCTACAATAATATATACCTGACAGGAGCCCATACAGTCTATATCTACAGTAATATATACCTGACAGGAGCCCGTACAGTCTATATCTACAATAATATATACCTGACAGGAGACCATACAGTCTGTATCTACAATAATATATACCTGACAGGAGACCATACAGTCTGTATCTACAATAATATATACCTGACAGGAGACAATACAGTCTGTATCTACAGTAATATATACCTGACAGGAGCCCATACAGTCTGTATCTACAATAATATATACCTGACAGGAGCCCATACTGTCTGTATCTACATTAATATATACCTGACAGGAGCCCATACAGTCTGTATCTACAGTAATATATACCTGACAGGATCCTGTACAGTCTATATCTACAATAATATATACCTGACAGGAGTCCATACAGTCTGTATCTACAATAATATATACCTGACAGGAGTCCATACAGTCTGTATCTACAGTAATATATACCTGACAGGAGCCCATACAGTCTATATCTACAATAATATATACCTGACAGGAGCCGTACAGTCTATATCTACAATAATATATACCTGACAGGAGTCCATACAGTCTGTATCTACAATAATATATACCTGACAGGAGCCCATATAGTCTATATATACAATAATATATACCTGACAGGAGCCCGTACAGTCTATATCTACAATAATATATACCTGACAGGAGTCCATACAGTCTGTATCTACAATAATATATACCTGACAGGAGCCCATATAGTCTATATCTACAATAATATATACCTGACAGGAGCCCGTACAGTCTATATCTACAATAATATATACCTGACAGGAGCCCATATAGTTTATATCTACAGCAATATATACCTGACAGGATCCTGTACAGTCTATATCTACAGCAATATATACCTGACAGGAGCCCATACAGTCTAGATCTACAATAATATATACCTGACAGGAGCCCGTACAGTCTATATCTACAATAATATATACCTGACAGGAGTCCATACAGTCTGTATCTACAATAATATATACCTGACAGGAGCCCATACAGTCTATATCTACAGTAATATACACCTGACAGGAGCCCGTACAGTCTGTATCTACAATAATATAAACCTGACAGGAGCCCGTACAGTCTATATCTACAATAATATATACCTGACAGGAGCCCATACAGTCTATATCTACAGTAATATATACCTGACAGTAGCCCGTACAGTCTATATCTACAGTAATATATACCTGACTGGAGCCATACAGTCTATATCTACAGTAATGTATACCTGACAGGATCCTGTACAGTCTGTATCTACAGTAATATAACCTGAAAGGATCCTGTACAGTCTGTATCTACAGCAATATATACCTGACAGGATCCTGTACAGTCTAGATCTACAGTAATATATACCTGAAAGGAGCCCATACAGTCTAGATCTACAGTAATATATACCTGACAGGATCCCGTACAGTCTAGATCTACAGTAATATATACCTGAAAGGAGCCCATACAGTCTAGATCTACAGTAATATATACCTGAAAGGAGCCCATATAGTCTATATCTACAGCAATATATACCTGACAGGATCCTGTACAGTCTGTATCTACAGTAATATATACCTGGAAGGAGCCCGTACAGTCTATATCTACAATAATATATACCTGACAGGAGCCCGTACAGTCTATATCTACAGTAATATATACCTGAAAGGAGCCCATACAGTCTAGATCTACAGTAATATATACCTGACAGGAGCCCTTACAGTTTATTTCTTCAGTAATATATATCTGACATACAGGGGCTGGGCTGGGGCTGATGTATATACAGGGGCTGGGCTGGGCCTGGTGACGGATTACAGGGGCTGGGCTGGGGCTGATGTATATACAGGGGCTAGGCTGGGGTGATGTATATGCAGGGGCTGGGCCTGGGGCTGATGTATATACAGGGGCTAGGCTGGAGCAGATGTATATTCAGGTGCTGGTCTGGGGCACATTATTAAAAGAAGGAGACAATGATGGGGCATATTACTACAAGAAGGGGACAATGATGGGGCATATTTCAGGGTGGAATCTGCTTGCATTTCATGCTTAAATCTTTCTATCTAAAAAGAAGAAAATTAGAGCAGCACAAAGAAAGAGTCCGGGTGCAGAGCCCCCCCAGGCAAATACCAAACATCAATTATAGAAATCCAGACAAATTGGAGGCAGCACATCATTTGTAGTGAAAAAAAAGCTATTTAATAAGGCCAAAAGGCGACGTTTTGGTCCAAACAACAGGAACCTTTCTCGAGGCTTGAGAAAGGTTCCTGTTGTTTGGACCGAAATGTCGCCTTTTGACCTAATTAAATAGCTTTTATTTTCACTACAAATGATGTGCTGCCTCCAATTTGTCTGGATTTCTATCTATCTATCTATTTATCTATCTATCTAATATTAATTTTTTTCCCCTAAAGATCAATCCAATTGTTGTGTTTAGAAAGGGCAGTGTGAGTGGCTCAGTGTCAGTGTGTGATAAACACGCATGAGCTTGAAGCCCACCTGTTGAACAGAAGAGAAGACTGCAAAGGTAAGCCTAAAATCAATGAATTGTTTACATGATAGGATTGATCATGGTGGTATTTCTCCTTGTATGTGATATTATTGGTCTTGGTATAAGGGATTATGTTGTGTATGGCGGTCATTTGTTCATTTTCGTTTCGTTTTATTCACATTTTTCGTTCTAAAATTTTACAACCTGAACGACCATGGCTTGCCTCCCCCCTAGTTTTGATCCTGGGTACGCCCATGGTTTTGGTGCTGATAAATTCCCTTTAATTGTATCAGTCAGATGACTACAAATCCAGCTTGGTCTTGCGGAATGATTTTTTATTGTACTGCCTGATTTTTACCAAGCTTCTCCTGAGCAATAATGATTCTAGCCTTATTTTCTAGTTTGTATTAGGGATCCTGGTGATGAATTATGTACATTGTTTGGGTTATTTGTTTCTGGGTATCACTGCAAACAGCATTATTGTCATTTCTGTATTTGTGTCATTTTTGTGTTTCTTTTTAAGTCATTTACATACCTTAGCTTTGGATTTGAAGAAAGGCTTTGCAAAAATGTGGAATGGTAAGTGTGAAGTAAGCACCCTAGGAGAAACAACATCCTTGATCTGTGACTGTCCTTGTATGGTTTCATACCATGGAGATCGTAGCCAGATAGGAACAGAGTTGCACCAGGTGGGATCCCCTTTTGTCCTCAGTAAACTTAAAATCTCTTTCATCCAGTTTGTTCCTGTAAAGGTAAACTTCTTTTTTATATTACTATTTTTCTATTATTACCTGCATAACTAATAAAGTACAAGGTCAACGGTTCCTGCCATTTAGTGAAGTAGGAATATTAGTAGTTGGTTAACGTAGAAAAATCCGTTGCCTAATCTTATGTTATAGCCTATTGAGAGTATAGACTGGAGGTTCCCAACCTGTGGCTCAGGGTCCCTTGATGTGTGGCTCATGGATGTATGCCAGCTTGGTGCATTAGCACCAGGTCTAGCAAACAGCTGTGAAGAGCAGGTCTCCAGATGATGACTTTTGTGAATAGTCCTGTACCAAAGAGAAGATAAGGATGCACATACAGTTATATGAAAAAGTTTGGGCACCCCTATTAATCTTAAGCTTAATGTTTTATAAAAATTGGTGTTTTTGCAACAGCTATTTCAGTTTGATATATCTAATAACTATTGGACACAGTAATGTTTCTGCCTTGAAATTAGGTTTATTGTACTAGCAGAACATGTGCAATCTGCATTCAAACAAAATTTGACAGGTGCATAAGTATGGGCACCCTTATCATTTTCTTGTTTTAAATACTCCTATCTACTTTTTACTGACTTACTAAAGCACTTTTTTTGGTTTTGTAACCTCATTGAGCTTTGAACTTCATAGCCAGGTGTATGCAATCATGAGAAAAGCTACTTAAAGTGGCCACTTGCAAGTTGTTCTCCTGTTTGAATCTCCTCTGAAGAGTGGCATCATGGGCTCCTCAAAACAACTGTCAAATGATCTGAAAACAAAGATTATTCAACATAGTTGTTCAGGGGAAGGATACAAAAAGCTGTCTCAGAGATTTAACCTGTCAGTTTCCACTGTGAGGAAAATAGTAAGGAAATGGAAGAACACAGGGACAGTTCTTGTTAAGGCCAGAAGTGGCAGGCCAAGAAAAACATCAGAAAGGCAGAGAAGAAGAATGGTGAGATCAGTCAAGGACAATCCTCAGACCACCTCCAGAGAGCTGCAGCATCAACTTGCTGCAGATGGCGTCACTGTGCATCGGTCAACTATACAACGCACTTTGCACAAGGAGAAGCTGTATGGGAGAGTGATGCGAAAGAAGCCGTTTCTGCAAGCACGCCACAAACAGAGTCGGTTGAGGTATGCAAAAGCACATTTGGAGAAGCCAATTTCTTTTTGGAAGAAGGTCCTGTGGACTGATGAAACCAAGATTGAGTTGTTTGGTCATACAAAAAGGCGTTATGCATGGCGTCAAAAAAACACAGCATTCCAAGAAAAACACTTGCTACCCACAGTAAAATTTGGTGGAGGTTCCATCATGCTTTGGGGCTGTGTGGCCAATGCCGGCACAGGGAATCTTGTTAAAGTTGAGGGACGCATGGATTCCACTCAGTATCAGCAGATTCTTGACAATAATGTTCAAGAATCAGTGACAAAGTTGAAGTTACGCAGGGGATGGATCTTTCAGCAAGAAAATGATCCAAAACACCGCTCCAAATCTACTCAGGCATGCATGTAGAGGAACAATTACAATGTTCTGGAATGGCCATCCCAGTCCCCAGACCTGAATATCATTGAACATCTGTGGGATCATTTGAAGAGGGCTGTCCATGCTCGGTGACCATCAAACTTAACTGAACTGGAATTGTTTTGTAAAGAGGAATGGTCAAAAATACCTTCAGCCAGGATCCAGGAACTTATTAAAAGCTACAGGAAGCGACTAGCGGCTGTTATTTTTGCAAAAGGAGGATCTACTAAATATTAATGTCACTTTTCTGGTGAGGTGCCCATACTTTTGCACCTGTCAAATTTTGTTTGAATGCAGATTGCACATTTTCTGTTAGTACAATAAACCTCATTTCAAGGCAGAAACATTACTGTGTCCAATAGTTATTAGATATATCAAACTGAAATAGCTGTTGCATAAACACCAATTTTTATAAAACATTAAGCTTAAGATTAATAGGGGTGCCCAAACTTTGTCATATAACTGTATACTGGGTATGGAGATCTACTGTATATCATAAGCTGGAGATACGATAATGTCGACAGTTAGAGGGGTGCTTCAGCCTGGATGCAATAGCGTTGCGTGTATGCTTCATGTAAGATTCTGTGGGTAAGGTTTAGTTGTCATTTTATCAGTAATAGGAGACACTGCATGCCACTAATGTGACTCAGGACTATCAGAGCTAAATGTTGCCCTTGAGTTAATGAAGGTTGGGGACTACTGGTGTAGAGTATTGTCGTCAACTGGAGCTCCACTTTATTATCTAAAATCATGTCAACCCTGGTACACAGTTTTAAAGGACTGACACTGTTCTTGTGAGATAGTCATCAAATGAGAAATCATCGTAAATTTAGAACTGATCTTTAAATAGCTGCTTTGCTCCTTTACCTACTATTACCATGAGTGGCCAAAATCTCTTAGATCATAAGTTTAAGTGTGAGGTGTAAACTAGAGATGAGCTGATCTGACAAAAATTTTAATTTGTGGGTTTTACCGGGAAACTTGATATGCCGCAAAATTATTCTCTTAAATTTAAAGTACCCCATTATATTCTGGAGTCTCAACAGACCCCAGAATATAATAAGCATTACATGGAAAAAAAAGAATTAACACTCTCCTTACCATTCACTTATCCCAAGAGGAATCAACAAAGTGTTACAATGGATAAAAAAAAAAACATTTTTTTATTTGATATATTAAAAAAAACAATTAAAAAGAATTTTTGTTGGAGTGGTATTTAGTCACTAATTTACTATAACTCACAATGTTATGTGTATCAAGGAACTCATCCAGCCATTTTTTAAAAGCTGTTATAACGTCTGCCATTACTACCTCTTGTGGTCGGCAATCCACAGTCTGACTGCTCTAACTGTAAAGAACCCTTTCCTGTTTAGCTGCCGGAAACTCCTTTCTTCCATCTGTAATGAGTGCCCCTAGTCCTTAGTATGGTCTTTGTAGCAAATAAGTCATTTGCCAGTGTTTTGCACTGACCACACATATATTTATACATGTAAATGAGATCCTCTCTGAGGAGTCTTTTTTCTAAGCTAAACAAGCCCAACTTTTCCAAACTCTCCTAATATGAGAGGCTTTCTATCCCTTGTAATAATCTAGTTGCCTGTCATTGAACTGAAACTGATTCTAACTTCTGACTATCCTTTTTAAAATGTGGAGCCCAAAACTGGATCCCATATTCTAGATGTTGCCTCTCCAGAGATTTATAAAGGGGTAATAATACGTTGGGATAGTGGGATTTAATCTCTCTTTTATACATCCTAAAATACTGTTTTCTTTTGCTGTTGCTGCTTGACATTGAGTACTGCTGCTCAGTGTACTAGTAACAAGAATACCCAAGTCCTTCCCCAGTTCTGTAGTCCCAAGTATACTCCCATTTCTCCTTTCCGACATCGGGCGTAGTAATACGCCGATGTCGGACACCCTCTCTTTGATGTGGGCTCCGGCGCTGAGCCCACATCTTTTCAGACACATGTCAGCTGCTTTGAACAGCTGACATGTGCCTCTAACAACCACGGGTGGAATCGCGATCCACCCGCGGCTGTTAACTAGTTAAATGCCCCTGTCAAACTCAGACAGTGGCATTTAAAATGCGCTTCCGGCAAGCGTGCCGGAAATCCCACCCATCGGTGACCCTCGTCATGTGATCACGGGTCACCAATGGGTTTGCATGACAACCAGAGGTGTCCAGCAGATCTCTAAGGTTGTCACTGCTGTATTGTTTTTAAAAATATAACAATTAAAAAAATAAAAGTTCAAATCTCCCCCTTCCAACCCATTTAAAATAAAACAATAAACAAAAAATCAAACATAAACATATTTGGTATCGCCGCATTCAGAATCACCCAATCTATCAATATAAAAAATGAATTAACCCGATCGCTATATGGTGTAATGAGAAAAGAAGTGAAAACGCCAGAATTACATTTTTTTTTGGATGCCGCAACATTGCATTAAAATGCAATAAGGGGCGATCAAAAGATTGTTTCTACAACAAAATGGTATTCATTAAAAATGTCAGCTCGGCGTGCAAAAACTTAGCCCTCACCCAACCTAAGCTCCTGAAAAATGGAGATTCTATGGGTATTGGAAAATTGCTCAATATTTTTTTAACAAACTTTGGGAATTTTTTTTCACAACTTAGATAAAAAAGAACCTAGACTTGTTTGGTGTCTATGAACTTGTATTGACCTTGAAAATCATAATGTCAAGTCAGTTTTAGCATTTAATGAACATAGTAAACAAGCAAAACAAAAAATAATTGTGGAATTGCACTTTTTTTGCAATTTCACCACACTTGGAATTTTTTCCCGTTTTCCAGTACACCATATGTTAAAACCAATGGTGTCATTCAAAAGTACAATTCATCCCGCAAAAAACAAGTCCTCATATGGCCATATTGACCAAAAAATAAAAAAGTTATGACTCTGGGAAGAAGGGGAGCGAAAAACTAAAATACCTTCAGTAATGAAAGGGTTAATGTATATGCAGAAATAGGATTAATCCATTCTAGGGGCATTACTTTACATTTATCTACACTAGACCTCATTTGTCAAGTGCATTATTGTAAGTCAAGGTCAGATTTTAATATCTACTAACCATAAAACATGGCAAATACAATATGTTTCGGCTAATGTAGCCTTCATCAGGTATCTGAGAATGTATGCTTTCTAGAAGGTAATATCTTTCTTTGTTCACATGGATGTAGTTTCCCAAAAGGAAAAGCCAATCATTTCAAAATCTCCCAAGTGTCTAGGACCAGACTGATTTATAAATGCATGTTAAAACCCTATATTTTGTTTCTATGGTTTCAGTGCTAAAATTTAGGTACAAAACAGTTTTGTTTTTGTTTTTTTTTAAATAGCAAATAAAAAAAAAATTTGTATCCATGATAACACTCTGTCGATTACTCTTGGAATTTCCTTCATCCAAATGGCAGCGCCTTCCAGGATTCTCCATCCACACATTCTTTCCACGTGGCAAGGAAATAATTGGAAAAGTAAACATTTCCTCCAAAGTCCACCGGAATGGCAGCATGCTGATGAAGGAATCCATGTGTTAACCAAGTGACGTCTAGTGTTGTGTCTATCTGCCAACCTATGCAGATGAGTAAATCAATTTAATTCTCATTGGTAGCAGTACACACTCACTACGCTTAGATAACGCCTTCTGTTTTCTCTACATTCCTTTCTCCTTTCCAGTTTACCAGTGACCACTCACTTCTCCGAGCACTCTGCTAATTCTGGTGCAGCCTGCCTGCCCGTCCTGGTCCGTTGCAGGCCAGTATCTTGACTCTAGAATAGTGCTTCCGGCCATGACCAGGTCTTGGTGGTCATGGAGCATAGTAACAACATGATATCATGAAGTTATAATGCGGTTTGGCCTCTGAGGCCTGGTGTGATTACTCTAGAACAGGGTTCCCCAACTCCAGTCCTCAAGGCCCACCAACAGATCATGTTTTCAGGATTTCCTTTGTTTTGCACAGGTGATGCAATTATCACCTGAACAATACTAAGGAAATCCTGAAAACATGATCTGTTGGTGGGCCTTGAGGACTGGAGTTGGGGAACCCTGCTCTAGAACATGATTTGTGGCTGCAACCAGGTAGAGGTCATGGTGTGTTGTAACTTGAGATAACAACGTTACAACGTGCCGTAACTTCATAATCATGTTTGCAGCCGGAAGCCATGTTCTAGACACCAGTGCATGACTGAGGAAAGAAAAGGCCCTTAGGATAGTGGGCAGTGGGAACCAGAGCGAGTGGGTGTGCTGAGACAGGTGAGCACAGAGGTTAGTATTAGGTTCACTTATTTTTTGTTAACTTTCGCTGACCCTCTAGTTTAGCAAATCAGCGACTGCAGTTGTGCGCCATGGTGCTCAAACGAATTACAAAAAAAAAATCTGTGTTGTGGACAGTATGGAATTTTTGGAAAATGCTAGAATTTGCCCATCTTTATTGTAAACCTATCCCAAAAAGCAAATGTCCCAAAAAGGTTCACAGTCAAAAAACAGGTAAAAGACTTACCTGACTTAGGATAAGTGACAATATAGACATCATCATTGAGAACTTGAAATTCATTTTCTGCAAAGTTGAGAGACTCCTCAGAATATGTTCCAGGGGCAAAGTTTACCCCTTTATATGTAAAATATTCAAATGGCATTTCTATGTGGAAAAGAAAAAATATATAGTTATTGATATTTATTGCCAAATCCAGTATGGCATTATAGTATTATAGTATTTTCACTTCACATGAATACAATTCTGTTTGTGCTGTCATTATTCTGGGGCACATAACAGTGTATGCAGGTGTATAACTACCATAAGACGTAAAAGCTTATGAAAAACTATGTTATAAAAAAAATATACAAATGCAAACAAACTTTTTTTTGTTCCCTATTGCTATTTCTCATTACTGCATCTCTTTAAATTATAATTATACTGAGGTCTCTGAAGCAGGAATTTTAAGAGATATTCCCCAATACGGTCTTCTCATGCCACACAGATGTAAACACTTGCCTAGAATCTCATACAGGATACCCGGCAAATAGGGAGCAGGGGTAAGACAATGCATAAATTGTCAATGGCTGATCACTGACTAATAGGACAGATCAGTAGATTTTTCTTCTTTCCATCTCTTCAATAATTTTTAGACGCAATTGTTCACAGATGGTAAATCTCTAACCATCTTTGCTTCCGAGAAGCTCTGCCTCTTTACTATGTTTTTTTTACATAGTCATGTAACCTAGTTGAAAATTGACCCTCCAGCTGCTTTTCATTAGTACCAGTTACTTTTCTGGCCTTTTGTTAACTTTCTCATTCTAATATTTGTTTTATGCTCTGTTGTGAATGAAGTATGGCTATAGGAGATTTCCAACTCACTGTATTCTTGTTTTCTTTCCATTTTACACTTTTTGTGGAATTGGGGCTGTATGTCATCAGCCAAAAAGTGGTTAATAGTTTGTGGTGGGAACATTGGAGAAATTTTTACTGTTTAAGGGTACTCTGAATTTGGAATTTACAAAGGGGAACATGAATGAACACATTTTTAAATGATATATGCCTTTGAAGATCACTCACATTTTTTTGTTTGTTCTATATAAGTTTTTCAATAATATTTTAGTCTGCTTTTTCTTTTCACTAACTTTCTATTAGGGGTGTTTCAATGGCAAGTCTAATGAAAAAATTTCTTTGCACACTATATAAGAAAGTTCCTGTTGTATCGCTAGAGATACGCTTACACTCTTCAGGTGACATCGGGGGCTTATTTTCAGCATTCCAGAATGTTGTAGACAAGCCCCTGATGGCGGTGACCCTATCTCATAGGGCAAAAATGGGGTGACAGATTCCCTTTAATAATTTAAAGACCAGCTGCTGGTAAAAAAAGACACAAATACTTAGTGTACTCAAATTTATCAAATATTTCGGTAGTGGGAAAGGCAAGCCCTTTTTGTGACATCAATACGCTTTTGGAACTTTAAATTGTTAATAATTAACCTTCCCTCACTGAGGATTTACCTGAAGGAGATCAACACATTTTTCATGATCTACTGTCATTGCTGCAAGAGAATGAAAATAGTTCTTCAGGCATGCCAACTTTTTCACCTTTTTTGCCTTCCCAAGCTACTTCCTCACTCCGTTTGTTCCTGGCTATTCAAACTTTTTTTGATGTTGTTTCTCATAATATACAAGACTTGTGGATTGATAAACACAAAGGAAACAATTTGACTCTTGAGTAGGGTTGAGCATTCCGATACTGCAAATATCGGGTATCGGCCGATATTAGCTGTATCGGAATTCCGATTCCGAGTTCCGATATTTTCGTCTTATCGGATACCGGAATCGGGATTGTCACTGTCACTGTCAGTGTCCGTCGGTCGGGTCTGTCAGGAGTCAGCGGCACTTACCTGGCAGAAGATCTCCGGCGGTCACGTCCTGGACTGCTTCATGGCCGCCATCTTCTTTCCCCGGCGGTCACATGCAGTTTCTCGCGATAACTGCAGTGACTGCTGGGTAATCCCGGCCGTAAAGCAGTCAGTCCGATGACGTCACCGCCGGGGAAGCAGGTAATCAGCTGTGCTGCGTCGCGATGACAGGCTCTGCCTGTCATTGCGATGTAGCAGAGCTGGATCGTCGTGGGACAATCGTTACTATGGACTGCGTCGGACAGGTGGTATACTGTTGGTTTGTTTTTTTTCTTTTTTTACAGGAGATCGATGGCGTCGCAGGAATGAGAGAGTAATAAAAGTAATGAAAACTGTGTTGTCTCTTTTATTTCATTAAAAGACTTTTTTCTTGCTGTGTCTTTTTTTATGCATTTAATAACTTTGGGATTAATAATGGATCGGTGTCTTATTGACGCCTCTCCATTATTAACCGGGCTTATTGTCACCGTGCAATCAACGGTGACAATAACCCCTTATTACCCCGCTTGCCACCGCTACAGGGCAAGTGGGAAGAGCCGGGTAAAGTGCCACAATTGGCACATCTTTTGATGCGCCAAATGTGGGGCTGCTGTAGCCTGGTATTATCAGGCTGTTGAGGGCCAAAATCCATGGGCCTTGACAGTCTTTTAATACCAGGCCGCAGCAGTCTGCATTTTACTTGGCTGGTTAACAAAAATAGGGGGGATCCCCACGCCGTTTTTTTTTCGAGGGGATCCCCTATTTTTGTTAACCAGCCAAGCTAAGCAGACTGCTGTGGCCTGGTATTATCAGGCTTGCAAGGTCCATGGATATTGGATCCTTACCAGCCTGAAAAACCAGGCCTCAGCGGTCTGCTTCATCTGGCTGGTTAACAAAAATAGGGGGGACCCCATGCCAATTTTTTTCGAGGGGATCCCCTATTTTTGTTAATCAGCCAAGATATGCAGACTGCTGTGCCTGGTATTATCAGGCTGGCAAGGTCCATGGATCTTGGCTCCTTAACAGCCTGAAAATCCAGGCCTCAGCGGTCTGCTTCATCTGGCTGGTTAACAAAAATAGGGGGACCCCACGCCAATTTTTTTCGAGGGGATCCCCTATTTTTGTTAATCAGCCAAGATATGCAGACTGCTGTGGCCTAGTATTATCAGGCTGGCAAGGTCTATGGATCTTGGCTCCTTAACAGCCTGAAAATCCAGGCCTCAGCGGTCTGCTTCATCTGGCTGGTTAACAAAAATAGGGGGTACCCCACGCCATTTTTTTTTCGAAGGGAACCCCTATTTTTGTTAATCAGTTCCCTCTGACGTCACTGATTGTGTCCCTGGCTGACCTGAAGTGAAAGTGGAAAGCAATCAATTAAGCTTTCCACTTAAGGGCCCGTCTCACATAGCGATATCGCTACCGAGATCGCTGCTGAGTCACTAGTTTTGTGACGCAGCAGCGAGCTCACCAGCGATATCGCTGTGTGTGACATTCAGCGACGATCAGCCCCCCTGCCGGGTATCGCTGATCGTCGCTGAAATGTCAGGACCTTTTTTTGATCGCTGGTTTCCCGCTGACAGGCACGCATCGCTGCGTGTGACAGGCGGGAGACCAGCGATCCGCTGGTAACCAAGGTACACAGCGGGTTTCCAGGCGCGGGGCTGTGCCTAGAAACCCGCTGTGTACCTTGGATACCTTTGCTATCTAATTTGCACAAACAATTAAATCAGACTATGTGTGCAAAATTTCACACCTGTAGGGGTTAATTAAAGGTGTAAATTCGTAGCAAAAAAGTCCGTTTTTTTTACAACGAATTTACACCTTTAATTAACCCCTACAGGTGTGAAATTTTGCACACATAGTCTGATTTAATTGTTTGTGCAAATCAGATAGCAAACGACATGAAAAGACATGGTTAACCCTATGTACACCAAGTGTCATTTCATGTCGGGTGCTTCTGTCTTTTCACTGAAGCCGGCTTTACCCGGCAATTGAATCAGAGAGGATATTTTACTATGTAGAAGTGTATAAACTATACATATATGTATATATATATGTCACAATGACATGTATATATATATATATGTATTCTATGTGTGTATATTTAGTGTTTACAAGGAAAGAATGGGTTTTTTTAGTTGCGATATTTTGTTCCCATAGACTTACATGGGACTTCCGGTATCGGTATCGGGTATCGCCGATATTTTAGTGATATCGGCGATACCATTCCGATTCCGATACTTTAGGATATCGGAAAGTATCGCTCAACTCTACTCTTGAGGCAAGTCAGGCACTGGATAACAATAACACACTCAATGTATTAAAAGAAGCTGACGAGGGGGTAATATGTTACTTTGGCCAACAGAAGAATGTTTGTCAGAAGCAATCAGGACTACTAATCCTTTCCTCCTTCAGATCCTATTGACATTTTTAAAGAGAACATGTCATGTAAAGAAAAGGAACCTGTCGTGTAAAAAATACTCTGCCAGGAGGAAAAAAGTTAATTTCCTCAAAGCATCGGGGCTCTCGATGCGTGAACTTGACAGGTTCAGAATACTATTAACCTACAGATTAACATCATATCTGCAGGTTAATAGTTTTTTTCATATGACAAAATGGACTGGCTAATAAAAAGAACTTTCCAACAAGAGATCTTATCCAAAAATAAAATCAAGTTTTTGACAGTGGAATATCCAGTTGTTAGTTTTTATACTGCCTTTGGCTCCATCTCACGCCATGACAAATTGATAGATGAACCATATGTAGGAGGATTGATCTTTTGTCAGAACGTTTTTTAGTGTCACCGGAGGTATTATTACCAATAGGTGCATCTGCCTGTCTACTGAAAATGCTGACAGGCTGACTCATATCAAAAGGAAGAAGGGTTGGAACGGCCCTGACTTCTCAACACCTCCAGAAGACAGTAGCGGAATATAAACTCGAAACCAGTGTTTTTTGTTCTTGTTTATTCCCATGCACTCCTTTCCACCCAAACATGGGTATATGCTTAAGGATTTTGTCTTTTTTTCTGTTGTCCTCCACCTCCACCATCATATGAACAGGGTGATCATGGTACCATCACTATAAATTTTTTAAGGGTATTTATGATGCCCACATTAAGAATATATTTTGAGGTGCATAAATCTAACATTAATTGACATATATGTATATCTCCCAGGGGTAAAAGTTTTTCAGCCCATGCCCTTAGTCCATGCACATTACCAGTCTAGGATACCCACTTGTTGGCCCTCCACTACATCTCTTCAAAGGGGTATTGGAGTGCCTACTTCTAATTTTTGGCATCTCTTGCACTTAGTGCATACATTTTATTAGTCTAGGAGACTCACTCCTCAGAAATGGGAAAAAAGTTATTTTCTGAGGCTCCGTCTTCTAGTTCAGAGAAAATTTGTGGAAACCAAAAGAGCTGGTAGGTTCTATTAGTATATGATCCAGTGCCTTGTTGTAGGCTGTCAGGTGGTCATCACATTGGGAGTTTTCACACTGCATACACTCTATTCCCCAGCAGGGTTGATGAAATAACAGTCATTGATGATGCTACACTAGACTAATAGCTTTCTTCAGAGCTAATTCAAATTCTATTCAGATTCTATTTTCTAATAATAATACTCTTTTCTGCAATTCGTGTAGGGTAAGCTGTTGCAATAGGGATAGCGTATTACATCCATCTAGTCAGGGATTATTACCTCACAAATTATAATTCTTGCTGCAGCTTTTTTCCATTCGCTCATTGACAGATTCATGATTTTTACGATGATCTGTACTCAGAAATTCATCAAAAAATTGCAGAGCCACGTTTGCAAGTTCAGTTATCCGAATCTCTTTCCAAGTTCACGAAAATTACTGGTTAATAGATAGGAATTTATTAAATCAATGGAAACAGTAACATATGAAGAAGTAGATTTGCTATCACTACATAGCATGATAAAAAAGCTGTTTATTTTCTTTGAATGGTCAACAGGTATTCAAAAAGAGCAATATACAGCAGGTTAATATGGCCGTTTTACACGCAGAGCACTTTTCCAAGGTATACCTTCCATGTTGTCCTCTTTTTAGCTACAGCCCCAGAAATTGAAGCGAGTCACTATTTACACGAGACCCTGTAAAACATCACTAACTGTTGTTTCACCCTCCATTGCTAAAGACACAAGACATTGTATAACTCCTCAAATTGTTAATCTCTATTTATGGATACTTAATATGGCTGAAATTATGGTTCTATGCAAAGGCCTCTTGTTTGTACCAACAAATTACTTTAAGTGTTTTGAATGGATTAAAAACCACTGTACATCTTTTTGCCCATAAACGTAAGGCAGGAAGAAAAATTTTGTGACTCCCTTGGAATGCCCATCCACAATCTATCTGATATTAGACTGCAACACAATTTAGTGAAGGATCATTCTGGATCTACGGGTTAGGGTCCTTTGACAACTCTAAAAATCAAGAGTAACAAGATGAATTCCCCTCTTGATGATTCCCCTTATGTCTATTTTAACAGAGACTGAGAATAACTTAAAAGCAATGAGGAATTTGTTTTTATGATTCCAAAAATATCAGTAATGCAACCTTTTATGGTGCACCCAAGATACACAAGGTCCTATCACCTATTAAGGGTTGGCCCATTGTGTTGTCAACCAATATTTTAAGTTAAAATCTGGGTATTTATCTTTATAAAGTCTTGAGATCTTTTTATGCAATCCCATATTAGGGACAGTATGGATCTGTTTCTGAGACTAGATGTCCTTTTGGCAGATGATGAGGTACAGTTGGTGTATATCAATGTGAAGATGTTGTGTACCTTGATCCCTAATGCCGAGGGAATTTAGGTGGTAAAATATTTTTTGCGAACTTGAAAATCTTAATATCTATCCCACAGCAATCTTTCCTGTGACCTCCTCCTATTCTCCATAGCCAGATTTTTTTCCTATTTGAAGAGATGATTTATCACCACATTAGGGTACGGCACTGCAATGGAATACTCTTGTGCCATCACATAATCAACTTTTCTCATATATCATAGACTTGTGGGTCCACGTGTACACTGATGATTACTATGTGGGACAGCTATACAGGTTATATATTTGTAATCTGGAAGGGCATAGAGAGGGACATTGATGAGTATGTTCAGTATCTTAATAAAAATCCCATTGGTCTCCATTTTACTTTGAGATTGACAAATATAAACTCCCCTTCCTGGATGTTATCACCTCAAGGACCTCCAATGGTCAGTTGCATGCAATGTTTTACCATAAAGCTACATCCACTGATTCCATTTTGATATGTGTAACGGGTCTGGTAGGTGAAACCACTGAGCTTTATTATACAAGACAGTTACTTGTAAGAGAGCAGGTGGCGCCCGGGGAATACGGACAGGAATTCACGGGAAGTGACCAGGGCAGTCTCTGGGTAGGCAGGTTGTCACGGCAAGTGACCAGGGCAGTCTCTGGGTAGGCAGGTTGTCACGGCAAGTGACCAGGGCAGTCTCTGGGTAGGCAGGTTGTCACGGCAAGTGACCAGGGCAGTCTCTGGGTAGACAGGTTGTCACGGCAAGTGACCAGGGCAGTCTCTGGGTAGACAGGTTGTCACGGCAAGTGACCAGGGCAGTCTCTGGGTAGTCAGGTTGTCACGGCAAGTGACCAGGACAGTCTCTGAATATACAGGCTTATACGACCTGAGATGTTGGAGCCTCCTGGTAGGCTGCAGTCCGATGGCAGATGATCGCTCCCAAGCGAGCAGGCAGGAGTCTCTGGAGTAGCCGGTGATCACTGCTGGAGATGTCCGAACCTTCGGATAAAGCTGCAGACGGATGGAAGATGATCGCTCCCAAGTGAGCAGGCAAGAGTCTCTAGAGTAGCCGGTGATCACTGCTGATGAAGTCCGAACTTCGGATAGAGCTGCAGTCGGATGGCAGATGATCACTCCCAAGTGAGCAGGCAAGAGTCTCTGTAATAGCCGGGGATCACTGCAGGTGATGTCCGAACCTCCGGGGAGGGCTGCAGTCAGATGGCAGACAGCAAACAGACAGGTAACAGGCAGGCAACTGGAAACAGGAGCTGAGGGCTGAAGCAGAGTTATACAGTGCAACAACAACATTGCACGGGCACCTCCATTAAGGAGGAAGCCCTTAATATAGGGTGGAGTCCTCCGGCATTGGCCGGAGACTAATTTGGAAAATGCGCGCGGCTCCTTTAAGAGCGGGGGAGGGTGCGGGCGCGCGCCCTAAGTCCAGCAGCAGGGAAGGAGCGCGCGGGCCCAGCAGGGTGGAAGGAGGACGCCGAGGATGCTGGGGGCGCTGAGGACGCTGGGGGCGCTGAGGACGCAGAGCGCTGGTAAGGGGAACGGCGTCCCTGCCTGGCAGAGGGCCGGGACGCCGACGCTACAGTACCCCCCCCTCTAGGCCCCCCCCTCTTTAGGCCAGAAAGAAATTTAGCTAGGATGAGAGGGGCATGGATGTTCTCCCGAGGCTCCCAGGTTCTCTCCTCAGGACCAAACCCCCTCCAATCCACCAAAAAATAAGTCTTTCTTCCTACCCTTTTTGTGGCCAGAATGTTCTCTACCTCAAATTCATCATCAGCAGACACTGGAGCAGGAGGTGTACCTGTAG
This sequence comes from Oophaga sylvatica, assembly GCA_033576555.1. Lineage (NCBI taxonomy): Eukaryota > Metazoa > Chordata > Amphibia > Anura > Dendrobatidae > Oophaga > Oophaga sylvatica. The sequence continues at coordinate 96,326 of JARQOD010000688.1, forward strand.
ACTTGAAAAAAGAGTTAAGTACCACAGGTTTGAGGAGAGACACATGAAAAGAGTTAGGAATTCGCAAATTGGCCGGGAGTTTCAATTTATAGGACACTGGGTTGATCTGCCTGATGACCTCAAAAGGACTGATAAACCGAGGACCTAACTTGTAGGAAGGAATTTTGAGACAACATATTTGGACGAAAGCCAGACTTTGTCCCCAGGACGGAATTGAGGAGGATCCAGACGTCTCTTGTCAGCATGTCTTTTCATGCGCTCGGATGACTGAATGAGTGCGGACCGGGTACTCTCCCAGATGGAGGAGAATTCTCTAACCAGAGATTCCGCAGCTGGATTGTCCACAGAGATGGAAACGGGGACAGGAATTCGAGGGTGCTGACCGAAGACTATAAAAAACGGAGACTTGGTGGACGATTCGCTCTCGTGATTATTGTAAGAGAATTCGGCCCAAGGTAGGAGCTCCACCCAATCAGAATGATGAGCATTAACGAAGTGTCGGAGATAGCTGGTCAGATTCTGATTTATTCGCTCAACTTGTCCATTGGACTGTGGATGGTAAGCGGAGGAGAAATCCAAGGTGACGTCTAGTAACTTACAAGTAGCTCTCCAGAAACGTGAGGTGAACTGTACCCCACGATCTGACACAATGTGACGAGGCAAACCATGGAGACGGAAGATGTGGCGGATAAAGTCTTTAGCCAACTCGGGTGCAGACGGAAGACCTGGCAGAGGAATGAAGTGAGCCATCTTGGAAAAGCGGTCAGCGACCACCCAAATGATCGTACAACCGGCAGAGACGGGCAGATCCGTAATGAAGTCCATGGCTATATGTTGCCAGGGAGCAGCGGGTACAGGAAGCGGAAGAAGACGGCCGGCAGGCAGGTGTCTCGGAACTTTGTTGCGGGCACAGGAGACACAGGCAGAAACAAAGTCTATTACGTCTTTGTGCAGGGTAGGCCACCAATAATGCCGGGTAATGAGTTGGAGGGTCTTTTTCTGACCAGCGTGGCCAGCGAGTTTAGACGAATGACCCCAATGTAGAATTCTCTTCCGATCAGTCTCTGATACGAACGTCTTACCAGGAGGGAGACGATTTAGACTCACGGGAGCCACCTGCATCACTCTGGCTGAATCGATGATATGTTTAGGCTCATCTTCGAGATCCGACACCAGGAAGGACCGGGACAAGGCATCCGCCTTGATGTTTTTGTCAGCCGGGCGAAAATGCAAAAGAAAATCAAAACGGGCAAAAAACAAGGACCACCGGGCTTGGCGAGGGTTAAGTCTCTGAGCATGCTGAAGGTAAGACAGATTTTTGTGGTCCGTGTAGATGATTACCGGATGAAGAGCCCCCTCGAGTAGGTAACGCCACTCCTCCAATGCCAACTTAATGGCCAATAACTCTCGATCTCCTATGGAGTAGTTGCGCTCGGAGGAGGAGAAGAGTTTGGAGAAGAAACCACAGGAAACCATCTTCCCGGATGAAGATTTTTGAGTAAGTACCGCTCCGGCTCCAGCAGAGGAAGCATCCACCTCCAGGAAGAACTGCTTGTTGCCGTCCGGGCGATGCAGCACTGGAGCGGAAGAGAAGGCTTGTTTCAAGGAAAGAAAGGCCTCCTCTGCTTCGGGCGTCCACTGTTTGGGGTTAGCATCCTTGCGGGTGAGCGCTGAGATTGGAGCAGTCCTGGAAGAGAAGTGCGGTATGAAGAGACGGTAATAGTTAGCGAATCCCAGGAACCGCTGAATGGCCTTCAACCCCTCTGGTCGGGGCCACTTCTCGATGGCAGACAGTTTCTCCGGATCCATTCGTAGACCTGTTTGAGAGATAATGTAGCCCAGAAACGGAAGCGAGGTCTGCTCAAAGAGGCACTTCTCATATTTGGCGAAGAGGTGATTCTGCCTGAGCCTGAGCAGAACCTGACGAACATCCCTCTGGTGAGACTGGAGATCCGGAGAGAAGACCAAGATGTCGTTAAGGTACACCACAACGCAGGAGTAGAGGAGGTCCCGGAAGATGTCATTGACCAACTCCTGAAAGACTGCTGGAGCATTACAGAGACCAAAGGGCATAACCAGATACTCGTAGTGGCCATCCCGGGTGTTGAATGCCGTCTTCCATTCATCTCCTCGACGGATACGAACCAGGTTGTATGCTCCACGAAGATCCAGTTTAGTGAAGACTCTAGCCCCTCTAAGACGATCAAACAACTCCGGAATGAGCGGAAGAGGGTACTTATTCTTCACCGTGATCAAATTTAGGCCTCTGTAGTCAATACAGGGACGGAGAGATCCGTCTTTCTTTTTTACAAAAAAGAAACCTGCTCCCGCGGGGAGGTAGATTTCCGGATGAATCCTTTCGCTAAATTCTCCTCGATATATGCTGACATCGACCTGGTCTCTGCAGCGGACAATGGGTAAATACGCCCACGGGGAGGCGTAGTACCGGGTAGCAGGTCGATCGGGCAATCATATGGTCTATGCGGGGGTAATGTCTCTGCTTCCTTTTTATTAAAGACATCAGCGAATGACCAATATGGAATCGGGAGTCCAGGTAGATTAGCAGGTGTAGGAGAAGAACGGACGGGATGAACAGGCACCAGACACGTTTTATGACAGTCCTGTCCCCAGCGAAGAATCTCTCCATTCTGCCAGTCGAGCACGGGTGCATGTTTTTGGAGCCAAGGCAGACCTAGTAAGAAAGCATGAGAGAGTCCAGGTAAAACATGAAACGAGATGCTCTCAGAATGCAACATTCCCACCTGCAGGGTTATGGCTTCGGTGATAAGTTGGATGGGACGAGGTAGGAGACCCCCATCCACAGCAGCAACAGATACTGGTTCAACCAGAGGTTTGGTGGGAATGCGATACTTCTCTACTAGAGCCTGTGAAACAAGATTCCCAGCTGCTCCAGAATCAAGTTGGGCCAGTTCGAAGTAACGGTTCTTACCGATGAGAATAGAGACAGACAGCAGCAGAGATGAAGAGGATTTATTCTGGTCTAGGTGGACCTCTCTGAGCGAACCTAGACACAGGCGTTTCCCGACCTCTCCGGACAGGTACGGATCCAGTGCTCCTTACTGCCACAGTAGAAGCAACTCCTCTCGGCACGGCGTGAGTCCTGACGGGCTTTGACCATCTTGGTCTGGTCGACCTGCATAGGCTCAGCAGTGTGCATCTGGGGAGAAACGGAAGGGGTTATAGGTCTCTGAAACGAGGGTGCAAGACGAGGAAACCTTCTCTCACGGGTGACCTCTTTGGCACGTTCCTGGAACCGTAGATCAATTCGATTGGCAAGATTTATTAAATCATCAAGGGAGGTTGGAATGTCCCGACCGGCAAGTTCATCTTTAATACGGCCGGACAGACCCTCCCAGAAGACCGAAATCAGGGCGTTATTGTCCCAAGCCAACTCTGAGGCTAGAGTACGGAACCGTATGGCATATTGACCAACGGTGAGACTCTCCTGACGGAGACGCAACAGAGATGATGCAGAGGAGGTCCTCCGTCCAGGTTCGTCGAATACCTTCCGGAAGGCCGAGAGAAAAGCAGGCAGGTCAGATACCAGAGGATCTTCTCTCTCCCAGAGAGGATTAAGCCAGGCCAGAGCCTCTCCGGTGAGATGGGACATGATGAAGGCAATTTTGGCCCGGTCAGTCCTGGTGTGCCAGGAGTTCGAAATGCAGGGTGCACTGGTTAATGAAACCACGAGCCAGAGCAGGGTCGCCTCCAAACCTAGGAGGAGCTGAAAGTCGGGGTCCGGGAATGGAAACCACGGAATTGGGAAGCAGCGAGGCTGCCGGATTGTGAGTCATGGCTCCAGCGGTGGTTGCTGGTGATGAATTCAGAGTGTCCAGGCGGGAATTGACGTTCCGCAGGTGACCCAGGATGGCCTCCTGTTGCGACCTCTGGCGAGATAGTTCATGACACAATTCCGGGAGTGAAGGGGTTTGGGTGCCACCGGGTTCCATGGCCCGAGCAAACTGTAACGGGTCTGGTAGGTGAAACCACTGAGCTTTATTATACAAGACAGTATACTTGTAAGAGAGCAGGTGGCGCCCGGGGAATACGGACAGGAATTCATGGGAAGTGACCAGGGCAGTCTCTGGGTAGGCAGGTTGTCACGGCAAGTGACCAGGGCAGTCTCTGGGTAGGCAGGTTGTCACGGCAAGTGACCAGGGCAGTCTCTGGGTAGGCAGGTTGTCACGGCAAGTGACCAGGGCAGTCTCTGGGTAGACAGGTTGTCACGGCAAGTGACCAGGGCAGTCTCTGGGTAGACAGGTTGTCACGGCAAGTGACCAGGGCAGTCTCTGGGTAGTCAGGTTGTCACGGCAAGTGACCAGGACAGTCTCTGAATATACAGGCTTATACGACCTGAGATGTTGGAGCCTCCTGGTAGGCTGCAGTCCGATGGCAGATGATCGCTCCCAAGCGAGCAGGCAGGAGTCTCTGGAGTAGCCGGTGATCACTGCTGGAGATGTCCGAACCTTCGGATAAAGCTGCAGTCGGATGGCAGATGATCGCTCCCAAGTGAGCAGGCAAGAGTCTCTAGAGTAGCCGGTGATCACTGCTGATGAAGTCCGAACCTTCGGATAGAGCTGCAGTCGGATGGCAGATGATCGCTCCCAAGTGAGCAGGCAAGAGTCTCTGTAATAGCCGGGGATCACTGCAGGTGATGTCCGAACCTCCGGGGAGGGCTGCAGTCAGATGGCAGACAGCAAACAGACAGGTAACAGGCAGGCAACTGGAAACAGGAGCTGAGGGCTGAAGCAGAGTTATACAGTGCAACAACAACATTGCTCGGGCACCTCCATTAAGGAGGAAGCCCTTAATATAGGGTGGAGTCCTCCGGCATTGGCCGGAGACTAATTTGGAAAATGCGCGCGACTCCTTTAAGAGCGGGGGAGGGTGCGGGCGCGCGCCCTAAGTCCAGCAGCAGGGAAGGAGCGCGCGGGCCCAGCAGGGTGGAAGGAGGACGCCGAGGATGCTGGGGGCGCTGAGGACGCTGGGGGCGCTGAGGACGCAGAGCGCTGGTAAGGGGAACGGCGTCCCTGCCTGGCAGAGGGCCGGGACGCCGACGCTACAGTATGGGACATCCTCCATCCATTACCTTTAATAGCTGGCATTCCACAGGGCCAATATTGCCTTCTCAGATGCAGATGTTCTGTGAGTTTATTCAGCAATAATGTAATTTGAGAAATAGATTCCATATGAGAGGGTATTTGGGTTGGTGTGATGAACGGCACGGGGAATGCGGTTTATGATCCCACTGCTGCCACTAATTGTGCTGAAAATGAATCAATATGTATATTATATCAATATCAATCGCAGGGGAATATATTTTTAGTTATCCCACCTCTGCCACCAATACGTCACAAACTGCAGGGATATATGTATATCCCACTTACCAGTTCCGGTTTGGAACTCGCAGCTCTCTGGTACTCCCTTACCCTCAGGTCAGTTAGGGAACTGCACCTAGGATAAGCAGTCGCCAGATGGGCCGCCTGGATGTGTACTGGCTATTAGCAATGCTGCAGCTAGGGAAATATAACTACTCCCAGCCATAGCCAGGCAATATGCTTAAAAACCCATTCCATCACTGCCAGCAAGCCCAGCAAGCCCAGAACACACTTCGCTGCCACCAGCTCCAATTCGTAATTAATACGGATCTGAAGCCAACCCAAATTAGTAGAGTACTTCACTTCAGAGGACGTGACAGTACTTTACAGAGCAAGGAGAAACAAAGCTAGTAATTTTATATATTTTACTCCAAAAAGGTAGGCAGTGTTTACAAAATGTGAAAAAGATATTACAAAGGGAGACATTTGAAATATACACAAAACAATTACAAAATAACAGGGATTTTAAAGAAGAATGGCACTTAAGTCATTTCACAGCAGACCATGTGGTGCGGGGGAGGGGGCGATACATCAAAGTGCATCACAGAGCTTCACTGCATCAGGTTTCCAGCGAAAAAGCTGCTGCAAAATGAGCTTGCACTATCTTATACCCCTTAGTAATGACATCCCTGAGGGGCTGAGTTATGGGAGCCCTCCTTTTTACTCAGAGGGGCTAACATATATTGAAAACTCATAAGTATCATATCTCGGGGAGGGAACCTCGTATAGGGACTAACAACGTATCATCTTACTCAGCATGACGTTGGCGTTCATTTAAGTCCAAACTCAAAGTACCTGTATGAATCGGTGAAGTAGGAATCCATTTCTTGGATTCTGTTGAAGCTGGAGTCTAGAAAACTATAGGATGGGGAGCTCCATCGAAGCACATCCCAAATATGTAATTTTCATACTCATAACTAGTGTTGAGCGATACGATACCGCAAGTATCGGGTATCGGCCGATATTAGCTGTATCGGCCTTTCGATACTTTGTTCCGATATTTTCCATATATCGTATACCGGAATCGGAAGTTCCCATAATTCTTTGAGAGGCAATGTGATTTTAGTCAGCCAATGAGGAATCCTAAGAAGTGTGGGCACATCCTGTACTGCTGCGGTCATGTTAACTAATGGCATGGCTGTGATTGGATGCTGAAATGATGTCAGAATGCACTATAAAAGGCGCCACCGCCATTTTAGCGTCACTGTGCTGTGAATTCAGTTAGGGACAGAACGCTGCTGTGCTGACTCTGAGGGACAGTTAGAGATTGCGATTTAGTGTAGTGTGCTTTAGGCAGGCTAGCACCAACCGCTGTGTAAAGCTTCCTTTTGCCTGCAGTGTTGTTTTAACAGCTCTGCAAGGTGTGTGTGAGTGCAGGTGAAGCTGCAGTTTGCTCTGCATGCAACGCTGTCTGTAGGCATCTGCACGTGTCACTCACAGACTCTTTTTTTTTTCTTCAGTGTAATTCTTGCTGCTCCATGCAATTTAAATTTTAGTGTGACGCGCTTCCATCCGTATCCAATACATTGGTTGCAAACACTATAGAAGTAGACAAAGGAGTAGCCTTTCACAGATTGTGAACAGTTGTGTTTCAGTGTTCACTTCAGTCTGTGTTTTTTATTTTTTGAGTGCACATCACGCTCCAGTTACTTGTTCAAGCACTGCTTCTTGTACTCTGCTGAGCGTGTCTCAGTGCCTCATCCTTTTCATTTCTCTCCAATTGGTTCTGCTCCATTCCATTTAAAATAAATATAATCTATTAGTGTGACGCGCTTCCATCCGTATCCAATACATTGGTTGCAAACACTATAGAAGTAGACAAAGGAGTAGCCTTTCACAGATTGTGAACAGTTGTGTTTCAGTGTTCACTTCAGTCTGTGTTTTTTATTTTTTGAGTGCACATCACGCTCCAGTTACTTGTTCAAGCACTGCTTCTTGTACTCTGCTGAGCGTGTCTCAGTGCCTCATCCTTTTCATTTCTCTCCAATTGGTTCTGCTCCATTCCATTTAAAATAAATATAATCTATTAGTGTGACGCACTTCCATCCGTATCCAATACATTGGTTGCAAACACTATAGAAGTAGACAAAGGAGTAGCCTTTCACAGATTGTGAACAGTTGTGTTTCAGTGTTCACTTCACTCTCTGCATAATAACCACACTTAGGCCTTATAACTTTTCTGACTTTCTTTATCAATCTACCAAGATGAAGAAGGCAGGGAGTAAGGCACGTGGTCGTGGCCGTGGAGTTTCAGCAGGGAGAGGACGTGGGGATTCTGTGGCTGCTGCCGCCCTCAGTGACACAGCATCCACCAGTTTTACCCATGAGCGTTCCTTTATGCGCACTTTGGTAGGAGCTCGGCGTGCCCCCTTGCTGCGGGAAGAACAATTTGAAGCCGTTGTTGGTTGTATGGCAGCCAATGCATCGACTTCAATTCCTTCCACCTCCTCTCAGGAACACAACACTGTTGAGCAACCATCTGTCTGTTCACCGCCTGTCAAATTGCCCAGGCAGTCAGAGAGTTCTGTACAGGAGCCAGCTGAGTCTCTGCTTCTGTTCTCAGAATCTGTTGGCTCGCAAACATGGGCACAGGCAAGCAGCATTCTGCAATATGAAGAAGAGGGAGTATGCAGTGATGCGCAACAGCTGTGTCTCTCTCAATCTGAAGAGGCGGGTGAGCCAGTGCCGATGGACAGCACACCGCAGAACGCATCTCATGATGATGATGAGACTCAGTTGCCAGGTTTTGTGAGCATGGTGCTGCCCAGACCATCCAACAGCAGCAGGTGTTGGAAGAGGGTAGTGGAGATGATGAAGTCCAAGACCCAACATGGCGTGAGCAGCAGGAAGGTGGTGGGAGCAGTTCTGAGGAAGAGATTGGCCCAAAGGTACAAAGAGGAGGGAGAGGTAGGCTGCAGACTCGCTTGCCTGTAGCCTCCAGTTTGGCACCTGTTGGGAGCAGTTCTCTTAGAAATGTCAAAATTGGCGCTCCCATGACTTGCACTGCGTGGTCCTTTTTTGACAGACTTGTAGATGATATTTGCTATGTTAAATGCAAGCTGTGTAAGCAAAACGTTAAAAGAGGTAAAAATATCAGTAACCTGAATACCCAAAATATGTGGAAACATGTACGGACAAAGCACGTAGCTGAGTTACAAAGACACACTGGAGATGTAGGCCAACCTACAGCAGCACCTACATCTTCAGGTCGTGTTGGAGCCTCTACCTCCAGCTCACACACACCTGGTTCGGCTTCCTCACAGGATCTCCATGGAAGAACCTCGGTCACTGTTGTCCATAGACAAACTGTTATTCCACCCACAGCAGCAAGTTCACAGTCATCGTCACACTCCCAGGCCACAAAACAGCCATCGGTACCACAGGCATGGGATAAAAGACGGCCATACTCGGCAAACCATCCACGAGCACAGGCTCTGAATGCTGGCATTGCAAAACTCCTGTCCCTTGAAATGCTGTCATTCAGGCTGGTGGAGACTGACAGTTTCAGGAACTTAATGGCATTGGCAGTTCCACAATATAATGTGCCAAGCTGATTTTATTTCAGCAGGCAAGCCGTCCCTGCTCTGCAAAAACATGTCGAGGGAAACATTAAACATGCGCTACTAAACGCCGTCAGTAGCAGGGTCCACCTGACCACCGATGCGTGGACCAGTACCCATGGCCAGGGACGATACCTTTCCCTCACTGCCCATTGGGTCAATGTTGTGGAGCCGGGTACAGATCTTGCCAGTGGCGCTGTACGTGTTCTGCCAACTCCAAGGATTGCAGGAATCCAGTCTGTACACATTGATTCCTCCTCCTACTCCAGTTCCTCAGAATCATCGCTGCACGAGCCGTCACGGTATACCTCCACATGGACCCGTGAACGCTTACCTGTTGCGACCGATATGAGCACAGCCGTGGCCAAACGTCAACAGGCCGTCCTGAAAATGATTTCAATGGGGAATCTAAGCCACACAGCGCAGGAGGTATGGAATGCCATCAAGCAGGAGAGCGACGTGTGGTTTTTGCCTGCGAATCTCCAGCCAGGCTTGGTAGTGTGTGACAATGGCCTAAATCTGGTGGTAGCTCTGGGCCTTGGCAACCTTACTCACATACCATGTCTGGCACATGTGCTCAACTTGGTCGTGCAGAGTTTTTTGAGGGACTATCCGGATCTTGCTGGACTGCTGCAGAAGGTCCGCCTAGAGTGCGCTCACTTGCGACGTTCCAGCATAGCCAGATCGCGCATTGCTGCTCTGCAACGCCGATTTCGCCTTCCTGAACATCGCATCATATGTGACGTACCCACCAGGTGGAATTCCACGTTACATATGTTGGAGCGGTTGTGTGAGCAGCAGACAGCAGTAATGGAGTATCAGCTGCATCAGGCGCAATCAAGTCGCTCTTTGCGCCGTCCACACTTCACCACTACTGAGTGGGCCTCTATGAAGGACATCTGCGACGTTTTGCGTGCGTTTGATGTCTCAACGCGGATGGCGAGTGCAGATGATGCACTAGTCAGCATGACTGTCCCCCTTATCTGCCTGCTTCAGAAATCACTGAAAGCACTAAAGGAAGAGGTTTTGGAAGAGGTGGAGGATGAGGAGTCACAAATTCTATTACCTTCAGGACAGTCAGCGCAACGTGGTTCCTCACAAAGGGCTGGGCAGGGCTCACTTTGTGAGGAGGAGGAGGAGGAGTCAATGGAGGAGGAAGAAATCCCTACAGAGGGAGGTACACAACTCTCTAGTCAGTATGTAGAGCGAGGTGGGGTGATGCAGAGGAGGCAGAGATGACGCCTCTTCCACAGGACAGCTTTTGTTGGCCAGTTGGGAGTCTGCAGCACATGGTTGATTTCATGCTTCAGTGCCTGAGAAACGACCGCCGCTGTCATGTATAGTGTACAGTTCCTATAGCGTCTTGTGCTTGGGTGCGAGGAAAACACAGGAGACATAGGTTGAAATGAAATGACTTGTATTACTTCATACAAGCATGCTGAAAAGTTCACACAGTTTGCAGGAACAGCGACAGGAGACACAGCAGGCCAGAGTAACTTCAAGCACTACAGTAAATCTCCAAAGCAGGTTCAGGATCTCTTCTCTGTACCGTAATTCCTCTGCAAACATGGATTCACCAAACAGCAGGTTTCCAGAGTCCAAAAGTGTTCCAAAGTTCCTCAGTAGGGAATAGCTGGAGTACAAGTCCAAGGCTTCCAGGAGTCAGGTCACAGACTGACTGAGGCTTGATTCAGGAGCACTGATTGTTCAGCTGAGGCTGCTTAAGAAGCAAGAGGGAAGAATCAGGGCGGGAACATGAAAACTGGAAACTCCATATTAACTGAGGGCAAGAGCTGCAGAAAGACAGAAAGCAAAATGGCCGACGGAAAACTGAGTTTCAAGGAACATGTCAACAGAGACAAAGAACCTTACATTACTCCCCCCTTAGGGACAACCTCCGGATGACCTCAGACCAGGCTTGTCAGGGTACCTCTGATGAAACTGGCGGAGCAGGCGAGGAGCATTTACATTATTGACTGGTTCCCATGAGTTGTCCTCCACTGGGTAGCCCTGCCATTTAATCAAATATTGCAACTGATTTCTGTACAACCTGGAATCTAGAATCCTTTCCACCATAAATTCTTCCTGACCATCGACCAGCACTGGGTCAGGGCAAGGAGAAGAACGTCCAGGAAACATATTGGGTGTTGCAGCCTTTAGTAGGGATACATGAAAGACAGGGTGGATTCTCATAGTTCTGGGCAGTTGAAGACGACAAGCAACAGCACTTATAATCTTATTGATCTTATAAGGTCCAATGTACTTATGTCCCAATTTAGACGATGGAATCTTTAATTTAAGATTTCTGGTTGACAGCCAGACCAAATCTCCTACCTTGAAAGCTGGTGCAGGTTTACGAAATTTATCTGCTGCTTTCTTGTACCTTTCCTGAGCCAATTCTAGATTTTCCTTTAGAAGATCCATATTCTTTTGTAAAGAAGTGATTCTTTCAGCCACTGCCGGCAAGGGCGTATCTATGGGAAATCGAGGAAGAATGTTAGGATGATAACCTAGATTGGAGGAAAAAGGAGACTGCTTAGTGGAGGCGCTCTGAGAGTTGTTATAAGAGAACTCAGCCAGTGGAAGTAGATCCACCCAATCATCCTGTAGGTGGCAGATAAAACAGCGGAGATACTGCTCCAGGGTCTGATTGGTTCGTTCTGTCTGTCCATTAGTCTGGGGATGAAAAGCAGAAGAAAGGTTTACTTTAATGTCCAATGCTGCACAGAAATTTTGCCAAAACCTTGAAGTGAATTGCACCCCTCGATCCGAAATGACCTCATCCGGTACTCCATGTAAGCGAAACACATTCTTAATCATCAAGTCTGATGTCTGTTTTGCAGTGGGTAAGCCGACACAAGGGATAAAATGAGCTGCCTTTGTTAGACGGTCAACCACCACTAGAATGGTGTTCTTCCCTTGAGAGGTTGGTAACTCCACAATGAAGTCCATAGAAATGGATCCCCACGGGCGGGACGGGGTGGGAAGAGGTTGCAACAGACCAGTTGGTGAGGAGCGAGGTGTTTTGCATCTTGCACAGGCTTCACATGAAGTGACATAGTTTAAGACATCTTTCCTGTAAGTGGGCCACCAAAAGAAACGAGAAAGAAATTCTTGTGTCTTTAGAATTCCCCTATGCCCGGCTATCTTGGAATCGTGGATGAGTTGCAATACTCTCAATCTGACTGTTTCAGGTATATACAGACGTTGTCCCTGAATCCACACACCATTCTTAAAGACAAGACTTACGTCCCTTGGGGGTTGAGCCAACAAAGAATCCGCATGGTATGCTTCCTTGATGTCCTTAAGTAGGTCTTGATTATGAATCACTCCCAGGAATCTAGAGTCAGGAAGAATAGTCTTAGGAGGAGTAAGTGGACGTGTCTCTGCTGAATGAATCCTAGAGAGTGCATCAGCCTTTCCATTGCGCGATCCTGGTCTATAAGAAATGACAAAATTAAATTGGTTTAGGAAGAGATTCCAGCAAGCCTGGCGAGGAGTCAGGCACTTAGCCGACCTGATAAATTCAAGGTTACGATGGTCTGTCAGGACGACTATTTGCTGTGCAGCTCCCTGAAGAAGGTGTCTCCATTCCTTGAAGGCGGCAATAATGGCCAACAATTCTCTATTGCCCACATCGTAGTTCCTCTCAGCCGAAGACAACTGCTGGGAAAAGAAGGCACAGGGATGCAAGACATTCTTCTCACCTGTTCTCTGAGAGAGTATAGCTCCAACGGCACAGTCTGAAGCATCCACCTCTATTATGAAGGCAAGCTCGGGGTTGGGATGTACTAAGATAGGTGCGGTGGTAAATTTATCCTTTAAACAGGAAAATGCTTCCTGAGCTTGCGGGGTCCAGGAGAACCTAGACTGTTTCCGGGTAAGTTGGGTGATAGGTGACACTACCTCAGAAAAATTCTTAATGAAACGTCTATAGAAGTTGGCAAACCCGATGAAACGCTGCACCTCCTTCACATTTCTAGGAATTGGCCAATCCTTGATGGCTTGGGTCTTGCTTCCATCCATACTAATCCCTTGCGTAGATACTACATACCCCAGAAATTGAATTTCGGTCCTATGGAATTCACATTTTTCAAGTTTGATGTAGAGATGGTTTTGTCTTAGGCGTTCTAAGACCATTCTCACATGTCCATGATGTTCCTCTGTGGAGTTAGAAAAAATTAGAATATCATCCAGATAAATCACCACAAATGTATCTAGGAGATCCCTGAAGATATCATTCACGAAGTGTTGGAAAGTGGCTGGGGCGGTACTCAGACCAAAAGGCATAACTAGATATTCAAAGTGTCCATAGCGTGACCTGAAAGCAGTCTTCCATTCATCCCCAGGTCTAATACGGACCAAGTTATAGGCCCCACGGAGATCCAGTTTAGAGAAAATTTTGGCATGCTGCACTCTCTCCAACAACTCAGGGATTAAAGGCAATGGATAACGGTTTCTAACAGTAACCTTATTGAGTTCCCTATAGTCTATGCAGGGTCTCAGAGATCCATCTTTCTTCTTCACAAAGAAGATGGGTGCACCTGCGGGAGATGAAGAGGGGCGTATGAAGCCCTTGGCTAAATTTTCGTCTATATAATCCTTCAAAGCTTTTAGCTCGGGCCCCGCTAGGGGGTAGATCTTACCAAAAGGTATCTCGGCTCCGGGCAATAATTCAATTGGACAATCATATGGACGGTGAGGAGGAAGCTGATCATCGTTCTTCTTGTCACATAAATCCACATAGTCCTGGTATACAGCTGGTAGTTCAGGGACTGACATGGTTCCTTTAGGAACAGAGCAAGCTGAAACTCCTTGACTCATCTGTTTCTCCGGAAAATGTAATTCCTTGGTCTCCCAGTTAATCGTAGGATTCTGCGCCTGCAGCCATGGTAGCCCTAGAATGATGGGAAAGTGGGGAGAAGAGATAAGCAAAAAAGACATTTTCTCCTGATGATCTTTACCCATAAGGACCCTCAAAGGCTCTGTTTCTTGATCCACTGGTCCAGAAGTCAGTAGAGAGCCATCCACAGTCTCCATCTGTACTGGAGTAGCCTTCTTCACTGAACGTATCCCCTGTTTCAGAGCAAAGGAGATATCCATAAAATTTCCACTTGCTCCTGAGTCGATCATAGCAGAGCTAGACACCCAGACTGAGTCAACCCAGAGTTTGATGGAAAGGAAGCAATGAGAATTGTTTCTTTTACAACTCAGCTGGGACACCGCTGAGGAAACTTGAAAAATTGCAGCGTTTATACCGTCATCGTCCCAGAACTAACAGTTTAAGTCAGAGAAATCAAGATCTCTTGCAGCAGATCTCTCTGGAGCCTGAGGCTCGGACATGACAGAGCTCCTCTCGCAACACTCACAGTGAATGACTGCTGCAGTAGTCTTACGAGAACGGCTGGGGCAGTTTATAATGAAGTGCCCTGACTTACCACAGTAGAAACATAGATTTTCCTTTATACGATGTTCTTTGCGTGCATCACTAACCCGTTTTTGCAAAGAGTCCACCTGCATGGGTTCAGGTTCTGGTTCCCTTGTGATCCTACTCAAAGGTTCCTTAGCTGAGGAGGGAGGTAGTAAAAGGTTAGTGCGATTATTTTCGAACCATCTCTCTTGTCTGCGTTCAGTCAGACGAGCATCAATACGGATACAATAGTTGATAAAGTCACCTAACGCAGTGGGAGGGTCGGCACGAGCAAGTTCATCCTTAATCAGTGGAGACAACCCTTTCCGAAAAATAGATTTTTTAGCGGAAGTGTCCCAAGTGGTATCAAGAGCCCATCTCCTGAAATCCAGGGCATATTAGGCTACTGAACGCTTACCTTGGCGCAAAGTTAACATGGCTGCTTCAGCTGTTGCACCTCGATTGGGGTCATCAAACACCTGCCCCATGGCTGAAATAAAAGCATCAAGGTGATTCAAACAATCATCCTCAGTCTCAATCAGAGGGTTTGCCCACATCAAAGCCTTATTGGTAAGCAACATGATTACAGTAAGCACTTTGGATCGTTCAGTGGGAAATTGTGAAGCATGTGCAGAGAAAAATAAATTGCATTGATTAATAAATCCCCTGAATTTCTCACGTTCACCGCCAAAACGAAAAGGAGGTAATTTGGGGATCCCAGAACTTGGGGTTATGGCAGGAGCCTGGGCTCGTTCCTCTAGAGCCTCAATCCTGGCTCGCAATTCCTGGGTAGTCTGTCCAAACACTTGCAAATTATGATTAGTGAGGTCCTGTAGGCTTGCAAAACGGGTTTTTAAAGTCTGTACATCTGAAAGGATTGTATCAGTCACTCCGCAAAGTTCCTTTATGCGGGCCTCCATCTTCCAGATCTTTTAAGGCAGAGGTGCTGGAAGGAGAAGAGGAAAGGAAAAAAACAAAAACAAAAAACAATAGTGTTTACCTGTGGTAACACTCCAGAGTAAAATTTTAAGGGAATGCGCTCACCTGGAATGGTTGTGAGAAGTCACAACCACTGTCATCACATAAGGTATTAAACGGACATCTGATATCCACAGTCACAGCAGACTCGGCTTTCCCAGACCCAGCAGACACTAAACATTGGCTCCTGAATCTTGTCATGTATAGTGTACAGTTCCTATAGCGTCTTGTGCTTGGGTGCGAGGAAAACACAGGAGACATAGGTTGAAATGAAATGACTTGTATTACTTCATACAAGCATGCTGAAAAGTTCACACAGTTTGCAGGAACAGCGACAGGAGACACAGCAGGCCAGAGTAACTTCAAGCACTACAGTAAATCTCCAAAGCAGGTTCAGGATCTCTTCTCTGTACCGTAATTCCTCTGCAAACATGGATTCACCAAACAGCAGGTTTCCAGAGTCCAAAAGTGTTCCAAGGTTCCTCAGTAGGGAATAGCTGGAGTACAAGTCCAAGGCTTCCAGGAGTCAGGTCACAGACTGACTGAGGCTTGATTCAGGAGCACTGATTGTTCAGCTGAGGCTGCTTAGGAAGCAAGAGGGAAGAATCAGGGCGGGAACATGAAAACTGGAAACTCCATATTAACTGAGGGCAAGAGCTGCAGAAAGACAGAAAGCAAAATGGCCGACGGAAAACTGAGTTTCAAGGAACATGTCAACAGAGACAAAGAACCTTACAGCCGCATCGCCCACATTCTCACCACGTCAGATTATTGGGTGTACACCCTCCTAGACCCTCGCTACCGGGACAACTTACAAACCCTCATCACACTGGGAACCGGGACCGTAAAATGCGGGAGTACCAAGACACACTGGTGCAATCCATACTGTTGTACATTCCAGCCGAGAGAGATGCTGCTGCTGCTACTGCTTTACAAAGCAGCTCTGTGCGTCGAGGCAGTGTAGACACCTCTACAACAAGAGGGAGCACAAGCAGCGCCTCTGCACAGGGCAAGAGCTGTATGTTACAAATGTGGCGAAGTTTTGTGACAGCGCCAGCAAGGTCTACACCATCCGAGACGGCTCCAGTCACCAGGAAGCAACGTTTCCGTAAGATGGTGACAGACTACTTGTCTTTCCCTCTAAGTGTACTCCCAGGTGCCTCTTCCCCTTTCAAATTTTGGGTCTCTAAGTTGGATACATGGCCAGAGCTTAGCCAGTATGCATTGGAGGTGCTGGCTTGCCCTGCTGCCAGTGTATTATCTGAGCGCGTCTTTAGTGCTGCAGGTGGTGTACTAACAGACCGTCGCATGCGACTATCCTCAGAGAATGTAGACCGGCTTACTTTTCTGAAAATGAACAAGGCATGGATATCACCTGAATTTGCCTGTCCGTTTTAAGATTAAATAACTGTTTGGCAACGTTTTCCATGTCTCCTGTTATGTTCATCTTTCTACCACCTGAACTCTACTCCCTGGGCTACAACACCGCCATTTGTTGCTCGTAAGTAATTGGCAGGGGTACTGACTCCTGGCCAGCCTGATTACAGCACGACAGCTGTTTCCTGGCAGTGTGAACGTCAATTATCCTCCAATAAGTTGTGCTGTCGTGTTGCATTCGGGTTAGCCGACTCTATGGTGCCTGCAGTTTAGGTGATTCCTATGTGTGCTGTGGGATATGTAAATAAAGGCTGTTTCCATTGTGACAATAGGACAAGCACCCACTGTAGGACTGTGTGATTCGGTAACTGCGGACGGCTTGCGTCCTGTCAACTTACATTTTCATGGGTGCGTTCTGCTACCCGTCCGAGGTCCAGTACCGTCAACTTGTTCTCCCCAGTGCCTTTGGCCTAGGTGCCTCCATCTCCGTATCGAGTTCCAGCAACGTCTGCTGGTCCTTGGTAGTGCTTTGGAGCACAGGTACCTCCTGCTTAGTAACGTCAGCTGGGACGTACACATTCAGTCTGGTCCATTTCGGTGTTGTGTACAATTCGCCTTCTTTGGGCTCCTCTCTGCTCACCCGGTCCGTGGGTACCTGTACCAGTACCCAAATGGTTCTCCCCAGTGCCTTTGGCCTAGGTGCCTCCATCTCCGTATTCGAGTTCCAGCAACGTCTGCTGGTCCTTGGTAGTGCTTTGGAGCACAGGTACCTCCTGCTTAATAACCGTGTCACAGTAACGTCAGCTGGTACTTGGTTGTGACATTGCCTCTTTTCCTTCTGCTACCCGTCCGGGGTCCAGTACCGTCAACTGGTTCTCCCCAGTGCCTTTGGCCTAGGTGCCTCCATCTCCGTATACGAGTTCCAGCAACGTCTGCTGGTCCTTGGTAGTGCTTTGGAGCACAGGTACCTCCTGCTTAGTAACCGTGTCACAGTAACGTCAGCTGGTACTCGGTTGTGACATTGCCTCTTTCCTTCTGCTACCCGTCCGGGGTCCAGTACCGTCAACTGGTTCTCCCCAGTGCCTTTGGCCTAGGTGCCTCCATCTCCGTATACGAGTTCCAGCAACGTCTGCTGGTCCTTGGTAGTGCTTTGGAGCACAGGTACCTCCTGCTTAGTAACCGTGTCACAGTAACGTCAGCTGGTACTCGGTTGTGACATTACCTCTTTTCCTTCTGCTGCCCCTCCGGGTTCCAGCACAGTCAGCTGGTCCTCGTTACTTCCATTGTCTCTTGTTCCATCTGATACCCGTCCGGGTTCCAGTAACGTCAGCTGGTTCTCTGAAATTAGACGACCTTAAAGACCACCCAGAAGAAGATGACGACAACAAGGACGACGAGCATGAAGCCAACCAGTCTGAACACCATCACAAAGAAAAAATAAAAGATTACCCTGAAGAAGATCACCAACAGGACAAAGAAGGTTAAGACAAACTACAAGATACAGAACAACAGACAGAAGAACAATAAGCAGAAGATCAAAAAGCAGAAGAACATGAAGTATAAGACCAAAATGAAGAGCAAAATATATGCTCTAAATTCTAAGCAGAAGAAGACTAAGCAGTGTATGGGGGTGAGTCCGTTCCTCCTCGTGGTGCCCCTGGAAAATGCCTGCTGCTGCAGGCTAAACTGAACACGGACAAATACTGTTGTAATTTAAATCTTTTGTGACAGCAAGAACGGAAGAATGAAAAATTCATACTTTTACAGATTACAAGTACAGGAATCTCTGTCACAAATAAGAATATGATGAAGAAGATGAAGAGGAAGAAGATGAAGAATTTGAATATGAAGAAGATTAATAGTTTAATAATAACAATATGAGTAATGTAAACAAAAACATGAATAGCAAGAAGTTTAAGAAGAAGATTAAGAAGGTGAAGATGAAGAATAATTTGATGAGAAAGATGATGCTGCTGAAGATTATGAAGGAGAAAGTCTGGCACTGGCAAAAGTTAAAAAGGTGAAGAGCATGGAAGTTGTGAAACATACATATTTGCCAAAATAGAAAAAAGGTTAACAACTTTGTCAATTTGTTCGTCAATCCAAACGTATTTCCAAAAAAAAATATATTAATGCTATTCCAATGCATTGGGTTAAACATGTATGCCTTTATTGTCTCCTCAACCTCCCCAATACATTCTACATTACTCTTTGTTGTTTTCCTTCATGTACAATTAACCAACAAGGCAAGAATGGTTTTTTTTTAATGTCGATATTTGGTTCCCATAGACTTACATTGGACTTCCGGTATCGGTATCGGGTATCGCCGATATTTTAGTGATATCGGCGATACCATTCCGATCCGATAATTTTAGATATCGAGCAGTATCGCTCAACATTACTCATAACACCAACTGGGGTCAAGATATGCCCTAATAGTTAGATCTTAACTCAACTGTATCTTAGACGACAGAGCACATGGGGCAGACAAAGGACTGGTTTCTGCTAATTAACACATTCCTGAGGGAGAGGTAGGAGGGGTTTAGTATTACACATGCAGATAGAGGGAGAAAGGGCTTGCAGCTGTGACAGGGGGGAAGAAGTAGGGGGTCAAATGCCCACAGCGAGTGTAGCAGAGCTCAGTGTGTGTATGAATGGAAAGTTCTAGAAGGTACTTTGAAGGTGAGCATTTCTGTAGTATCATTACACCCCCATTTGGAGGGTGCTACGGAGGCAGGACTTCTCGGATTACTCCATGCGCACCTCGGCCGAATTCGCCTTGGTGGGACAACCCATCTGCATTGTCATGCTCGCTGCCCTTTTTGTGTTTCATGGTAAAGTCGTACTGCTGGAGGGCAAGGCTCCAGCATAGCAACCTTCCGTTGGTTCCGGACACGGTGTGCAGCCAGCTCAGGGGGTTGTGGTCGGTCACCACAGTGAAGGGGCATCCATACAGATAGGGCTGCAAACATTGCAGTGCCCAGACCATGGGCAGGCACTCCTTCTCGATTGTGGAATAGGCCACTTCCCTCAGTAGGAGCTTCCGGCTCAGGTACAACATGGGGTGCTCTTGGTTCCCCGAATTGACCTGGCTGAGCACAGCACCGAGGCCAAAGTCGCTGGTGTCGGTCTGTACCAGGAACGGCTGACTGGTGTTGACTGCTTTTAACATGGGAGAGTTGCACAGGGCTGTCTTCAAAGACTGGAAAGCCACCTCACAGCAGTCTGTCCAGTGATAGGGAATCTAGGAGACCCATTCTAGATTCTAATACCCTTTTTTTATACAGTTATATGAAAAAGGTTGGGCACCTCTATTAATCTTAAGCTTAATGTTTTATAAAAATTGGTGTTTTTGCAACAGCTATTTCAGTTTGATATATCTAATAACTATTGGACACAGTAATGTTTCTGCCTTGAAATGAGGTTTATTGTACTAGCAGAACATGTGCAATCTACATTCAAACAAAATTTGACAGGTGCATAAGTATGGCCACCCTTATCATTTTCTTGTTTTAAATACTCCTACTCTACTTTTTACTGACTTACTAAAGCACTTTTTTTGGTTTTTTAACCTCATTGAGCTTTGAACTTCATAGCCAGGTGTATGCAATCATGAGAAAAGCTACATAAAGTGGCCACTTGCAAGTTGTTCTCCTGTTTGAATCTCCTCTGAAGAGTGGCATCATGGGCTCCTCAAAACAACTGTCAAATGATCTGAAAACAAAGATTATTCAACATAGTTGTTCAGGGGAAGGATACAAAAAGCTGTCTCAGAGATTTAACATGTCAGTTTCCACTGTGAGGAACATAGTAAGGAAATGGAAGAACACAGAGACAGTTATTGTTAAGGCCAGAAGTGGCAGGCCAAGAAAAACATCAGAAAGGCAGAGAAGAAGAATGGTGAGATCAGTCAAGGACAATCCTCAGACCACCTCCAGAGAGCTGCAGCATCAACTTGCTGCAGATGGTGTCACTGTGCATCGGTCAACTATACAGTCATGGCCAAAAGTTTTGAGAATGACACAAATATTAATTTTTACAAAGTCTACTGCTTCACTTTTTCTAATGGCAATTTGCATATACTCCAGAATGTTATAAAGAGTGATCAGCTTAACAGCAATTACTTGCAAAGTCAATATTTGGCTAGAAAATGAACTTTGTCCCCCAAAACACATTTCAACATCATTGCAGCCCTGCCTTAAAAGGACCAGCTAACCTCTTTTCAGTGATTGCTCCATTAACACAGGTGTGGGTATTGATGAGGACATGGCTGGAGATCAATCTGTCATGATTAAGTAAGAATGACACCACTGGACACTTTAAAAGGAGGCTGGTGCTTGGCATCATTGTTTCTCTTCTGTTAACCATGGTTATCTCTAAAGAAACACGTGCAGTCATCATTGCAATGCACAAAAATGGCCTAACAGGGAAGAGTATCGCAGCTAGAAAGATTGCACCTCAGTCAACAATCTATCGCATCATCAAGAACTTCAAGGAGAGAGGTTCCATTGTTGCCAAAAAGGCTCCAGGGCGACCAAGAAAGACCAGCAAGCGCCAGGACCGTCTCTTAAAAGTGTTTCAGCTGCAGGATCGGGCTACCAGCAGTGCAGAACTTGCTCAGGAATGGCAGCAGGCAGGTGTGAGTGCATCTGCACGCACTGTGAGGCGGAGACTCTTGGAGCAAGGCCTGGTCTCAAGGAGGGCAGCAAAGAAGCCACTTCTCTCCAGAAAAAACATCATGGACAGACTGATATTCTGCAAAAGGTACAGGCAGTGGACTGCTGAGAACTGGGGATAAAGTTATTTTCTCTGATGAATCCCCTTTTCGATTGTTTGGGACATCAGGAAAATGCCTCATTCGGAGAAGACAAGGTGAGCGCTACCATCAGTCTTGTCTCATGCCAACTGTTAAGCATCCTGAAACCATTCATGTGTGGGGTTGCTTCTCAGCCAAGGGAATCGGCTCTCTCACAGTCTTGCCTAAAAACACAGCCATGAATAAAGAATGGTACCAGAATGTCCTCCAAGAGCAACTTCTCCCAACCCTCCAAGAGCAGTTTGGCGATCAACAATGCCTTTTCCAGCATGATGGAGCACCTTGCCATAAAGCAAATGTGATAACTAAATGGCTCAGGGAACAAAACATAGAGATTTTGGGTCCATGGCCTGGAAACTCCCCAGATCTTAATCCCATTGAGAACTTGTGGTCAATCATCAAGAGACGGGTGGACAAACAAAAACCTAAAAATTCTGACAACATGAAAGCATTGATTGTGCAAGAATGGACTGCTATCAGTCAGGATTTGGTCCAGAAGTTGATTGAGAGCATGCCAGGGAGAATTGCAGAGGTCCGGAAGAAGAAGGGTCAACACTGCAAATATTGACTTGCTGCATTAACTCATTCTAACTGTCAATATAAGCTTTTGTTACTCATATGTTTGCAATTATTATATTTCTGTCTGTGATAAAAACATCTGTCAAACACACATAAAAACTAGAGGGCAGCAGATCATGTGAAAATATAATATTTGTGTCATTCTCAAAACTTTTGGCCATGACTGTACAACGCACTTTGCACAAGGAGAAGCTGTATGGGAGAGTGATGCGAAAGAAGCCGTTTCTGCAAGCACGCCACAAACAGATTCAGCTGTGGTATGCAAAAGCACATTTAGAGAAGCCAATTTCTTTTTGGAAGGAGGTCCTGTAGACTGATGAAACCAAGATTGAGTTGTTTGGTCATACAAAAAGGCGTTATGCATGGCGTCAAAAAAACACAGCATTCCAAGAAAAACACTTGCTACCCACAGTAAAATTTGGTGGAGGTTCCATCATGCTTTGGGGCTGTGTGGCCAATTCTGGCACCGGGAATCTTGTTAAAGTTGAGGGACGCATGGATTCCACTCAGTATCAGCAGATTCTTGACAATAATGTTCAAGAATCAGTGACAAAGTTAAAGTTACGCAGGGGATGGATCTTTCAGCAAGACAATGATCCAAAACACCACTCCAAATCTACTCAGGCATTCATGCAGAGGAACAATTACAATGTTCTGGAATGGCCATCCCAGTCCCCAGACCTGAATATCATTGAACATCTGTGGAATCATTTGAAGAGGGCTGTCCATGCTCGGCGACCATTAAACTTAACTGAACTGGAATTGTTTTGTAAAGAGGAATGGTCAAAAATACCTTCATCCAGGATCCAGGAACTCATTAAAAGCTACAGAAAGCGACTAGAGGCTGTTATTTTTGAAAAAGGAGGATCTACTAAATATTAATGTCACTTTTCTGGTGAGGTGCCCATACTTATGCACCTGTCAAATTTTGTTTGGATGCAGATTGCACATTTTCTGTTAGTACAATAAACCTCATTTCAAGGCAGAAGCATTACTGTGTCCAATAGTTAATACATATATCAAACTGAAATAGCTTTTGCAAAAACACCAATTTTTATAAAACATTAAGCTTAAGATTAATAGGGGTGCCCAAACTTTTTCATATAACTGTATTCTCATATAATAATCCCTTTAAGAAATCATTTCTCTATATTTCACAGAGACATATTTGCTGATTGAACCAGCAACGTGGCATATATCAAAGGTCAGTCAACAAGATGACTACGTGATCCTAGGACTGTGGGATAATCACCCAAATGATGGGGAAGTGCCATGATGGCTATAAGCGACTGACGATAAAGTATGCAATTAATCAGTAGAGTAATAAAGATATAACTGCTTATGACGACAATGGGGGGTTTATCAAAGGGAATGCCTGATGATTAATGAATTCTTCTGTTAGATAGCCAATTGGTCAAGCTGACATGACCTATGAGATATGTGACAAGATGTATTTACTGTAATAAATGATTTGCTAATATGTTCTGGAAAACACCATGACCTAATGCATGTATTCGCCCAGTCCAGTAGTGTATATAAGCTGGCTTGATGGATTGATTAAAGTGGATGACTTTGGCATCAGAATCAGAGACTTGTCTCCTGTGTCATTTTATCTCACCATCCTGCCTCAATCGAATCTCCACCCAATTGGGCAATCATCTGATATCTTAGAGGGTCTTCTTCTCTCAGCCGAAACCTGATATTTGGCGTCCCTGGGTGGGTAGTTTCAACAGAGGACACACCCAGTATCCGAGACCCGGAAATCGCACTGTGGACTGAGGAACACACAGACAGCATCACCGGTGAAGGTAAGAAATTTGTTTCTTACAATACTCTCTGTGTTCTGCCCTACAGCCTGCACACCGGACCTTGGGTACGTTATAGACGTGTCTTTCTAGATTACCGGCTCATATTGTTTGACAAAGAACCATAGACAGCATATCAGATTGATTGATTATTTGAGATTCTTTTTATATGTTAATGTTATCTGTTTTAGTGTGCACTGAATAACTGTGTTTGCAAGAGAATGATTGATACATGAGACTCCCTGCATGAATTGAATAAGTTAACTGACTGTGTGTGTGATGAAAGGTTTCTGAATACAGAAATCCTGAGTGTTATGAGGGAGTCCGCTTAGATAAGGAAGTAAAGGAGTGACCTTTAATCGATTGGTCATGCGAGAGAGGAACGTTAGCAAAGTGAAAACACATAGAAATACATCTGTGAGGAAGAGATAAGCTGAACCCATAATATTGTGCTGAAGCGTATGGTTTGCGGCAGTCCAGCAAATATTTGGGGAAGCTGCAAGTGAAGTGATTGGGTGAAAGGTTTGCAAAAGTGCGTGCATTGACTGAAAGAAACTGTGCCTTTGTTTTATGTTGTGAGTTTGTCTATCTCCAGTCTTGTTTTGTGCTTATGTTATTCTCATGGTGCTAGGAGATTTTGAACAGCTTTGGGTCATTTCAGCCTGCCTGTGGTTAATTGGATTTGCTCTCTGGTTGATATATAGATTTGCTAAGTATACCAAACTCAACTCTGAGAACATGCCATTTCCTAGTGACAGGCCTTTAGGGCGAAGTGCTGTGACACTACAGGAAGAGGGGTCACACGGCCAAAGCACTTCATTAATAAATCCCCAG
The DNA here is from genome assembly GCA_033576555.1 of Oophaga sylvatica. Classification (NCBI taxonomy): domain Eukaryota; kingdom Metazoa; phylum Chordata; class Amphibia; order Anura; family Dendrobatidae; genus Oophaga; species Oophaga sylvatica. The sequence continues at coordinate 121,084 of JARQOD010000688.1, forward strand.
AGTAACAACGACGCGCCCACCTCGATTGTACACAGTCAATTTTGAGGTTTCGCAGAGTGCAGCAATATAGTAGAGGGGGATAAAAGAAAACGAACGAGACGTCCTCGCCTTACCTGTGCACAGTCGCGTAAGGTAATACGTAGTAAGGACTAGCGGGATCTAAGGGGAAGTGGGCACGCAGTAACAACGTGAGCACAGAGTAAAATAGACATCATCCAGAGATAGAGAGAGTGATAGAGTAGGAAGAGCACAGGCAGAAATGGGTAATATACAAAGTTCAGAGCACCAAGAGCGGTACACAGCACAAGAGATAGTGGAGAAACGGAAAGGAAAATTTGCAGTGAAGGATTCAAGCAAGTTATTGAAAGGCTTAGAAATGAAGAGTGAGCCGCTAGATTCCTCCCTCTGGGAGTTGGCTCTAGCAACAAGTATGGGGTGGATCACTGATAATAAGTTGGTTCCACAAGCAAGGGCTTGGGCAGAAGTAGCGAAAGACATGAAAAGGGAATGTTGTTGGAGTAAAGAAGAAACAGAGAAAGGAATTATGTATGTAAAGAAGGAAAAGATGCCTCCACCATATAACCCCCATCTTATGGCTCCTGTACTCAAAGGACCAGAAGGATGGGTATGTGTGTGTGGACAGCAAAACCCCGATTGGCGTGAACAATGTTCTGCCTGCGGGAGACCAAGACCCCATGTGGGTACAGGGTTGTATCCAGTTATACAGGCTCAGTCTCAAGTACAGGACCCTGGGTACAACACCACAGTAATAAAATCAGAAAATAGCTTAATCGGGGTAGACGACGACCAACCAATTTTAGAGACTATGGACCAAACTGGCTCTGTAGCCGTGACATCCACTCCCAGACGCCCAACTGCACAGATAACAACGGTCTCCCACTATAAACCATGGGCCCAAAGGACCATATGACGTTAGTGAAAGATGCTCCAGACCCATTTGACTTGCCAATGGCCTTTTACAGATGGATGGCAGGATTAAATAATACCTACACATGTACTTGGGCAGATTTAGAGTCCATCTTAAGGGGAAAAATTGGGGACGCAAGAATGGAATCAGTTTTTGAGACAATAAGCAGAAGGGGAAAATCATACATTCAAGCGGGTCAGATGAGAGCACAGTATGCTAGGACCGTGGAGTCAGAAATGCATTTCTTAAACAGTCTACATGCATGGTGTCAGGAGAAGGTAGGAGAATCCACAATTTCGCTCCTGGACGTAGTACAGGGTCCTCAGGATGCAGTGGAACACTTGTGGGGGAACTTGAAGATGAGACATGCAGATTTAAGTTATGAAGACATGGGAGATGTAGGAAGGAAACTTTTCCATGGAGCTTTCATGGCAGGACTTAAACCCCAGCTCAGACAAAGAATTCAGGCAGCTAAACCCGACTGGAGAACATGTGCAATAGAAGAATTAGTACGGGTGGCAAAAGGGGTAGAATTAGATCAGAAGACAAAGCCATTACCAATACAGTATATCTTCCAGATGGTAGAAAAATCCCATTCCTGGTGGATACGGGGGCAGCCAAAACAGTTATCAGCCAGGAACATGTCAGATCATCAGACATATCAGACGACACCATTTACACTCAAGACTTTGAGGGACTGATTCAAGAATGTAAATTGACTAAACCATTGCCCCTCAAACTAGTTGACCACACGTGTATGACCAGATTACTGATAAGTGACAAATCACCTGTCAATTTGCTAGGTTCTGACGTCCTCCAAGCACTGCAGGCACATATTGTGTACGAACCAGACGGTACTGTGAAGCTGACAGCAGGAAGTCCAGAGTATGCTTTGTGCAGAGTGCTCGCAGCCCTGCACATAAATGACACCCCCTCCCCTCCGGAGAAATATGAGTCACTGACACAGGTCCCAGACGCGCTATGGGCAAAGTCTAATACTGATATTGGACACATGCCAGTCCCTCCAGTAATCATTCATTTAAAGCCTGGTGCGAGACCACCACAAATCAAACAGTACCCTTTAATTGCGGCTCAGGAGAAAGCCATAGAGAAAAACATCACAGCTCTCATTGCCTCTGGGGCTATAGCACCAACAAAGTCTGTAGCGACCACTCCCCTGTTTCCAGTGAAGAAAAAGGGCAAGAAGGGAGAACCAATTACCTATAAAATAGTGCATGACCTCAGAGCCATAAATGCAGTAACTGAGCTACTAACACCTGTAGTACCCAAACCCCCCACACGATTCTGTCACAAATTCCAATCACAGCTGCCTGCTTCACTTGTATTGATCTAGCAAATGCTTACTTCTCTGTGCCTTTGCATCCAGACTGTCAATACCTGTTTGCTTTCACATTCAGGGGGAGACAGTATACGTGGCTCGTGCTGCCACAAGGGGTGCACAACTCTCCAGCCTTGTATACTGCTGCATTGCAACTTGTTTTGCAGGACTGGACCATCACACATGCTGAGGTAGTTCTGCTCCAGTATGTGGATGATCTCCTCCTTTGTTCCCCCAACAGAGATGTATGCTGCGAAACTACAATCTCACTGCTTCAACAACTCTTTTCCAAAGGGTGTAAGGCGTCCAGAGACAAGCTACAATTTTGTCACCTAAAAGTAGTATTTTTGGGACATTGCATATCACAAGGAGCACGCCACTTGACAGAGGATAGGAAAAATGCAATTGAACAGCTACAACCAACTACAGGGGTTCAACACCTACGCACTTTCTTGGGGCTAGCATCATATTGTAGGCCTTGGATTTGCTCTGCATCCATTCTCATGCAGCCTCTCTATGATTGTCTGCCCACACAACCCTTCCAGCTTCATCAGGAAGCACTAGACAGTTTCTACTCACTAAAAATTGCAATTGTCTCTGCTCCAGCTCTTGGCACCCCAGACTACGCAAAACTTTTCCTGCTCTACTGTACAGAAGTGATGGGACATGCTACAGAGGTCCTAGCCCAAAAACATGGCCAACACAACAGGCCTGTGGCCTACTGCTCTGCTCGTTTAGATCATGTGTCCGAGCAGTGGCAGCTGTTTCACTCTTACTAGACAAGGCCTCAGAAATTGTACTGGACTATCAAATCACTGTCTACACTCTACATGACCTGCACAGCATCCTCAGCCAGGTCCAACCCAAGCTCATTGATGTAGCCAGACATCTTAAGCTTCAGTGTGCCTTTTTAATGCCTCCCAATGTCACTTTGAAAAGGTGTATGACTTTGAATCCAGCTACCCTCATACCAATCGATGTAGCAGAATCAAAAGGGGAGGAAGGTGGGGATGGACAAGAAAAAACACTGTTTTTGCAAAATTTGTCAGAGGATGAATTGTTTGATGCATACCATGAGCATGACTGTATAGCTCTTTTGGCTCAAGAGACTGCAGGGTTCTCACATGTTTCTAATGTACCTCTCACTAATCCTGAGATTGAGCTTTTGATGGTTCAAGAAGCATCGGTGAAGATGGACGGTTATATACTGGATATGCAGTGGTCACACAGAATGAGGTAATAAAAACAGAACCACTCCCTCCTCACATGTCTGCACAAGAGGCGGAGTTGACAGCACTCATTGAAGCGCTTAAAGGGGTGGCAGGTAAATAATGTAACATCTACACAAATTCGAGCTATGCTTTCGGTATAGTCCATGACTATGGTCCCATATGGATTGCGAGAGACTTTCTTACATCAGCAGTAGAGTTGAGCGATACTTTCCGATATCCAAAAGTATCGGAATCGGAATGGTATCGCCGATACCCAAAAAATATCGGCGATACCCGATACGATACCGGAAATACAATGTAAGTCTATGGGAACAAAATATCGGAATTAAAAAAAACCCATTCTTGCCTTGTTGGTTAATTGTACATGAAGGAAAACAACAAAGAGTAATGTAGAATTTATTGGGGGAGGTTGAGGAGACATTAAAGGCATAGATGTTTAACACAATGCAATGGAATAGCATTAATATTTCTTTTTTTGAAATACGTTTGGATTGACGAAGAAATTGACAATGTTGTTAACCTTTTTTCTATTTTGTCAAATATGTCTGTTTCACAACTTCCATGCTCTTCACCTTTTTAACTTTTCACACACTTTCTCCTTCATAATCTTCAGCAGCATCATCTTTCTCATCAAATTATTCTTCATCTTCACCTTCTTAATCTTCTAAAACTTCTTGCTATTCATCTTTTTGTTAACATTACTTATATTGTTCTTATTAAACAGTTATTATTCTTCATATTCTACTTCTTCATCTTCTTCCTATTCATCCTTTTCATCATATTCTTATTTGTGACAGACATTCCTGTACTTGTAATCTGTAAAACTCTGAATTTTCATCCTTCCGTTCTTGCTGTCACGAAAGATTTTAATTACAACAGTATTTGTCCGCGTTCAGTTTAGCCTGCAGCAGCATCAGGCATTTTCCAGGGGCACCACGAGGAGGAACGGACTCACCCCCATACACTGCTTAATCTTCTTCTGCTTAGAATTTAGAGTATATATTTTGCTCTTCATTTTGGTCTTATACTTAATGTTCTTCTGCTTTTTGATCTTCTGCTTATTGTTCTTCTGTCTCTTGTTCTGTATCTTGTAGTTTGTCTTAACCTTCTTTGTCCTGTTGGTGATGGTACAAAAGCCAATGGAAGTAACGAGGACCAGCTGACTGTGCTGGAACCCGGAGGGTCAGCAGAAGGAAAAGAGCCAATGGCACAACCGAGGACCAGCTGACGTTACTGGGACACGGTTACTAAGCAGGAGGTACCTGTGCTCCAAAGCACTACCAAGGACCAGCAGACGTTGCTGGAACTCGGATACCGACATGGAGGCACCTAGGCCAAAGGCACTGCGGAGAACCAGCTGACGGTACTGGAACCCGGATGGGTAGCAGAAGGTACCCATGGAAATTAAAGTTGAGGCAGCAGGACTTTTTGCCGTTCACACAGCAGGGGAACAGCTGACATTATTGAACACCAGTAACACAGGAGCAAGTGTAGACTGTGCTAACAGCACTTCCGAGAAACAACTGGCGGTGTTGTAACCCAGGGATGAGAAGAGAACAGGGTGGAGGCAGCAGGACTGTTTGCCGTTCACACAGCAGGGGAACAGCTGACATTACTGAACCCCAGTAACACAGGAGCAAGTGTAGACTGTGCTAACAGCACTTCCGAGAAACAACTGGCGGTGTTGTAGCCCAGGGATGAGAAGAGAACATGGTGGAGGCAGCAGGACTTTTGCCGTTCACACAGCAGGGGAACAGCTGACATTACTGAACCCCAGTAACACAGGAGCAAGTGTAGACTGTGCTAACAGCACTTCCGAGAAACAACTGGCGGTGTTGTAACCCAGGGATGAGAAGAGAACAGGGTGGAGGCAGCAGGACTGTTTGCCGTTCACACAGCAGGGGAACAGCTGACATTACTGAACCCCAGTAACACAGGAGCAAGTGTAGACTGTGCTAACGCACTTCGGAAACAACTGGCGTGTTAACCAGGGATGAGAGAGAACAGGGTGAGGCAGAGGACTTTGCCGTTCACACAGCAGGAACAGTGACATTACTGAACCGTAACAGGAGCAAGTGTAACTGTGCACAGCACTCGAGAACAATGGCGGTGTTGTAACCAGGATGAAAAACAGGGTGAGGCAGCAGACTTTTGCCGTTCAACAGCAGGGGAACAGCTGACATACTGAACCAGTAAACGGGCAAGTGTAACTGTGCTAACAGCCTCGAGAAACAATGGCGGTGTTGTAACCCAGGGATGAGAAGGACAGGTGGGGCAGCAGACTTTTGCCGTTCACAAGCAGGAACAGCTGACATTACGAACCCCAGTAACACGACAAGTGTAACTGTGCTAACAGATTCGAGAACAATGGCGTTTTACCGGATGAGAAGGACAGGGTGGAGCAGAGGACTGTTGCCGTTCCACGCAGGGGAACAGCTACATTATGAACCAGTAACCAGGACAGTGTAGATGTGCTAACGACTTCGAGAAAAATGGCGGTTGAACCAGGATGAAAGAGAACAGGTGGAGCAGCAGGACTTTTGCGTCAACAGCAGGAACAGCGACTTACGAACCCGTAACAGGAGCAGGTAACTGGCAACAGCACTTCGAGAAACAACTGGCGTGTTGTAACCAGGAGAGAAGAGAACAGGGTGGAGGCAGCAGGACTTTTGCCGTTCACACAGCAGGGGAACAGCTGACATTATGAACCCAGTAACACAGGAGCAAGTGTAACTGTGCTAACAGCACTTCCGAGAAACAACTGGGGTGTTGTAACCAGGGATGAGAGAGAACAGGTGGAGCAGCAGGACTTTTGCCGTTCACACAGCAGGGGAACAGCTGACATTACTGAACCCAGTAACCGGAGCAAGTGTAACTGTGCTAACAGCACTTCCGAGAAACAACTGGCGGTGTTGTACCGGATGAGAAGAGAACAGGTGAGGCAGCAGGACTTTTGCCGTTCACACAGCAGGGAACAGCTGACATACTGACCCCAGTAACACAGGAGCAAGTGTAGACTGTGCTAACAGCACTTCCGAGAAACAATGGCGGTGTTGTACCAGGATGAGAAGAGAACAGGGTGAGGCAGCAGGACTTTGCGTTCACACAGCAGGGGAACAGCTGACATTACGAACCAGTAACACGGAGCAAGTGTAACTGTGCTAACAGCACTTCGAGAAAAACTGCGGTGTTGTAACCCAGGGATGAAAGAGAAAGGGTGGAGGCAGCAGACTTTTGCCGTTCCACAGCGGGGAACAGTGACATTACTGACCCAGTAACACGGAGCAAGTGTAACTGTGCTAACAGCACTTCGAGAAACAACTGCGGTGTTGTAACCCAGGATGAGAAGAGAACAGTGGAGCAGCAGGACTTTGCCGTTCACACAGCAGGGAACAGCTGACATTACGAACCCAGAACACGAGCAAGTGTACTGTGCTAACAGCACTTCCGAGAAACAACTGGCGGTGTTGTAACCAGGGATGAGAAGAGAACAGGGTGGAGGCAGCAGACGTTGCCGTTCACACAGCAGGGAACAGCGACATTACTGAACCCAGTAACACAGGAGCAAGGTAGACTGTGCTAACAGCACTTCCGAGAAACAACTGGCGGTGTTGTAACCCAGGGATGAGAAAGGAACAGGGTGGAGGCAGCAGGACTGTTGCCGTTCACACAGCAGGGGAACAGCTGACATTACTGAACCAGTAACACGGGAGCAAGTGTAACTGTGCTAACAGCACTTCCGAGAAACAACTGGCGGTGTTGTAAACCCAGGGATGATGAGAGAAACAGGGGAGGCAGCAGGACTGTTTGCCGTTCACACAGCAGGGGAACAGCTGACATTACTAAACCCCCGTAACAGGGAGAAAGTTTAATGTGCAAACGCATTTCGAAAAAAGGCGGTGTTGAACCAGGGAAAAAGGAACAGGGTGGGGGAAAGGGACTTTTCCCCGTTCAACAGGGGGAAACTAAATTTATAAACCCCAGTAACACAGGAGAAGGGTTTTTAGATGGAACAGCATTTCCCGAGAAACAAGGGCGGTTTTGTCCCCCGGGTGGAAAGAGAACGGGGAGGCAGCGGATTTTTGCCGTTCCACAGCGGGGAAAGTCTTAAAAACCCCAAACACGGAGAAATTTGGGACTGGTAAGCATTCCAGAAAAAATGGGGTTTGTAACCCCGGGGAAGAAGAAAAAGGGTGGAGGAGCGGACTTTTCCCGCACACGCAGGGGAACGTGCTTATGAACCCCAGTAAACGGAAAAGGTATGTGCTAACACATTTTGAAAACAATGGGGTTTGAAACCCCAGGGATAAAAGAGAAAGGGTGGAGGAGCGGTTTTTTTGCCTTCCACGGGGGGAAAGCTGACATTCTCCCCCCCAGAAACGGAGAATTTAACTGTCAACAGCATTCGAAAAAAGGCGGTTTGAAACCCCGGGGTGAGAAAAAACGGGTGGGGGCAGGATTTTTCCCGTTCCAAAAAAAAGGGGAACAGGACATTATGAACCCCAGTAACACGGAGAAGGTGAGGCAAACCCTTTCCCGAAAACAATGGCGGGTTTACCCCGGGTGAGAAAAAAACAGGGTGGGGGAGCGGGCTGTTTCCCGTTCACACAGCGGGGAACAGGACATTACTAAACCCCCAAAAAACCAGGAGAAGTGTAACGTGAAAAACACCCTTTCCCGAGAAAAACGGCTTTTGAACCGGGGTCAAGGAGGGTGTAGGATAAAATTTTGATTATTCCCTTTTGGGGGATTGAAATGTAGTACTTAAAAAAAAAAAAAAAAAATTTTTACCGAAATAAAATATAAATTTTAATTAAAAGAATAAAAAAATTTTTTATATTGACGTTTTTGTGGTTGTAACTTTTAATGGCTAAGAAAATTGGTAAAAAAAAGCTTTCGAGAACTGGTTTTTTCATCAGGCAAGTACCCAAAAATGGAAACATTTTTCTAACAAACGGAAAGGGAAAGCTAAGACAATGGGGGGGAAAAAGGGAGGGGAGCCCGGCAAAAAAAGGAGAACAAAGGGTAATTATCACGCCCCCACAAACACAATAAATTAATGAATTTACCTGTGGCAAAAAAACTTTTGACCGGTAACGGGATAGGAATTATGGGTTTAAAATAACTTAAATTAAAAGTAAAAGGTTTCGAAAAAACCCTCGACCTTTGACATTTTGTTTGGGAAAGAAAAGATCCCCGGTTTTTTGTCTTCATATAAATTAAGGAATTGCTTTCCCTTCAGGGCAAAAAACCCAAAAAAAAACCCAAAGGGGGGAATCAAACTTTATCCTTATCTGGAACTGTTCCAATATTTATGTTATCCTGTGAAAATGACGTTTGTACACCACTTTTTGTCTTCCTATTGCATATTCCCGTGTCCTTGTGAAGAAAAAGGTGCTTAATTTTTTTATTTATTCTTTGCCTGATGAAGAGAGGGTTGCCTTGAAAGCTTGCAATTTTTTCCTTTTC